>PVJA010019599.1:16558-38238 GCA_004027025.1 Myocastor coypus | reverse complement strand
CCTCCTCCTCCTCCTCCTCCTTCTCCTTCTCCTTCTCCTCCACCTCCTCCTCCTCCTTCTCCTTCTCCTTCTCCTCCCCCTCCTCCTCCTCCACCTCCTCTTCCTCCTCCTCCACCTCCTCCTCCTCATCCTGTTCCTCTCCTGTTTTCTTCCCTCCCTCTGTCCCACCTTGCTTCCTCCCTTGCTCCCAGTGACAAGTCTCTCACTTTTAACCCTCATATAGAAAAATACTACCGATTAGACCTCCGTTGCAGTATTGTTGTAAGCATGAAAAATAGTCGTGCACAAGTGTCCAGCCCATAGAAGGTGCCAATAAATGGCAGCTAAAGAAAACAAGGTAAGCACCGGATGTGGTGGTGCACGCCTGGAATCCCAGCGCTCGGAAGGCTGAGGCAGGTGGATTGGTGCAAGTTCGAGACCAACCTGGGCTACAAAAGTGAGCTCAACATCAGCTTGAACTGCATAACGAGACCCTGTCTCAAAAAGAAAAAAAAAAAAAAAAAAGAAAACAAGGTAATGGCACTGTCATCTGTACAAGGGAGTCCTCACTCTCCTCCTTCTCCACAGTAACTAGCAGTTATCTATATGCTTCAGGTGTTCTGTAAGTATTCATGCTTGACGGTCAAAACTGCCTTAAGATTGCCTTACCTCTGAGGTAGTTTTGGAGCAGGGGCTTTTTCTTCCTCTCAGCTGGGTTACTGCAAGGCTTTATGCATCTCTGCATTGGACGTCTCCTTTTCTATCCGCCCTTCTGTCACAAGGATCTTTCAGAAATGAGCACCTAAACTGTGACACCTTGTTCACCATTTGTGCTATACAAACTTTTAGTTCCTTTTTAAAAAAATTTTTTAACTTTTAGTGTATACTTGCAATGCATAATTCTGCTATGTAATTTTGGAAAAATCATTCATTTGCTTTTGTCCAAAAAAAAAATATTGTCCACTGTCATCATTTATAGAGTGGAAACAATCATAGGGACAGATTTATTAAGAAGATTAAAGGAGGGCCTGCGAGATAGCTCAGCAGTCTAAGTACCTGCTTAGGCAGACATAGGAACCAGGGTTGGAACACTGGCACCACATGCTGTGTCAGCCCCATCCCCCAGGCATACGGAGCCAGCCATCGAGACCACACATGGTAGTGCATGCCTATAATCCCAGTGCTGGGGAGGCTGAAAACAGGAGGATGTCCATGAGCCCAAACTATGTAGTGCGACCCTGTAATAAATACATGGTAGAGTACATCTGCATGACTGTAATCCCAGCACTTGGCAGGTTGAGGCAGGAGGATCACTCCAATTTGAGACCAGCCTAGGAACTACAAAAATGAGCACTAGGCCAGCTTGAACTACATAGACAGCTTTTAAAAAAAGAGAATATATATATATATATATATATATATATATATATATATATCTTTTTATGGCTGGCTCAGCCTTCTCTGGGGGTGGGGCTGGCACAGCATGTGGTGCCAGGGATTGAACTATGGTCCTTGCGATTGCCTAAGCTTGCCTAATCAAGTGCTTTAGACAGCTGAACCATTTCACTGGCCCCAACATATTTCTAAGTTATACCTAATGTATCATCATGCATATTAAATTGTCCTGTTTTATATGTAGATTTATAAAGATTTCTTTTTTTGTGTGTTTTTGAGACAGGGTCTCACTATGCAGTTCAGGCTGGCCTTGAGCTCACTTTTGTAGCCCAGGCTGGTCTCGAACTCACACCAATCCTCTTGCCTCAGCCTCCTGAGTGCTGGGATTACAGGCGTGCGCCACCACGCCCCGCTTTTTTATTACTTTTTATTTCAAAGAGAATATGAAAATAATAGACAAGATGTTAGAAACAATACAAAATAAGATGATAGGTATGCCGCAGTGGTTGTTATATTGCACATTGCTGTCTTTAATGTAGTTGCTCAGATTATAGATATAAGCATATAAAATGGGTGACAATAAAAATGTTAAGCACTGGTTGCTACCTTCAAAAAACTGATAGTAATGTAATCACCTTAGCTATCCTGGACATACACTTAATGATTTTTCTCCTTCTTTTTCTTCCTATCTTTTCTCCTTTCCTCACCCCAATTGTTTATCCCTTATGTTTATGCCTTGTGTTCCTTCCCTTTTACTATATCTCTTGTACCTTTCAGATTTCATTTGCTCTTTCAGGTTCTTACACCAGGGAGGCAATATGATGTTTACACGCATGAGTCTCATTTATTTCACTTATGGGTATGATCTCTAGTTGCATCCATATACCTATAGAAGCCTCAACTTCATTATTCTAAACGTACAGTATTTTTGTATATGACCTAGACATGTGACTGTTACATGACACATGCCCAGTAGATATGAACTACATAAGCTATTATTATTTGTCTTATTTTACAGCCGAAGAAAGTAAAGCCTTTAAATTATAAAGAACCATGCCCAAGGCTGTCTTTTCATGCATCGGAAAGCTAACATGTTACCTTTTCTCATGGTTTGAAGTATTCGGCTTTCATTCAAAGTCTTCCCAAAACCAACTCCAGTTCTGATTAAGTAGTATGTTTTTGGGTAATTACTTGAAATTCTTTCCTCCTAAATTTTCTTTCTAAATTATTTTTTGAGGGTGGCTTTGGCTTAGCTCAGTTGTTTAAGTGTTTGCCCAGGCAAACATAGCTAGGTGCAGGAGACTGGGGTACAATCCTCATCTCCACAAGCCTACCCAACTGACACATAAGGCAGCCTAAGCCAGCCCCCCCCCCAAAAAAAAAGTCCTAAGCTCATTTCATGAGCTTTAATGCTGAGACTTTTAGTCCTCCACAGCAGAGCCTGCGGTTCTCCGGATCAGTGCACTCCCAGGACTTAAATCTGCCCACAGTGCCTAGCCTGTGGCTCCCAGCAGCAGCTCTAGTCAACATAATTCAAATGTTTGTTACATTAAATTATCATTTCGTTCAGCAGTTCACTCGATTTTTAGCATGTATTTCCTGACATTGTTGATTATCTTTTTTGAAATATGGTTGAGCAGCCAGTGAATATATGTAGCGTATCCATAATGTGCCAGGATCTATATTATGCATCGTTTCTTTACCCTGCTTCATTGAACACAGTGCCTGCTACCTGCCATGAATTCAGTAGATGCGTGATAACTGTAAAACGGAACTGGTCTCACCCTCAGATCATATAAGAAAGTAACTACATGTCTCTGGGGAAGGACTCGAGTATCCTAGACATCACTTCTAGTTCAGGAGAAATAGAAGGCAGAGAGAAACACGTCTAATGGCACCATGAGGACGCTATCAGACAAATCCATGATATATGTCATGCATTCTGTAAATCATCTACGCTGGACTTCCTGAAAGTCAATAATAGAGGAAAGAAGAAACCAGACAACTATTATAAGTTTAAAAAATGAGAGAGAGAGAGAGAGAGAGAGAGAGAGAGAGAGAGAAAGAGAGAGAGATCCAGAGATGTAGCTCAGTGATAAGTACTTGCTAGGTATGTATAAAGCCCTGAGTTTGATCTCCACCACTGAAAAAACAAAACAAAATGAAAAAAGTCTATAGAGGTGGGTAAATAGATTAAAAGAAACAAAAGAGTTAAAATAAGCAAATGAAATGATCCTACATTTTACCCTGATTAAGAAACATGATGATGAATCCTCCTGGGTCCCAGAAAAAAAAAAAAAAAGAAACAAAAACACTGCCAGAGCCATCCTAGGTGCAGCCAGGGCTCTATGATCTCTTGCTTCTCCCTAGAGCTTGGCTGTTTCAGGTAGTTGCTGTGGTCCCATGGGTTACCCGGCCCGGAGCAGCAGGAACACGGAAGAGTTTGATTCCGAAGACTTCTCCACCTTGGAGGAGGACGAAGACTACGTGCCGTCCGGTGGAGAGTATAGTGAAGAAGATGTGAATGAATTAGTGAAGGAAGACGAAGTCGGTGGTGAAGAGCAGACAGAGAAAACCAAAGGGAAAAAAAGAAAGGCTCAGAGCATTCAGGCCAGAAAGAGAAAACAAGGTGGCTTCTTGTTAGAAGAGGAGGAGGATGCCACGGCAGAACCTGGAGGAAGCAGCGGTGTGGAGGATGAGGTAGACAAGCAGGACAGGCGCTGGGCCCGAGAACACAAGGGGAAAGGAGGAGGATGAGCTCTGGGCCAGCTTGCTCAGTGATGTGGGACCAAAAGCAAAAGAGCCCCAAGTACACAGGCGAGGACAGGAGAACAGGCTGAAGAGACAAGTTCCAGTAAATCTTTGGTTAAACCAGAAGAGCTAAAGAAACCAAAAGAAGCAGAAAAGGTTAAAATCACCAAAGTGTTTGATTTTTGCCAGTGAGAATGTAAGTGCTGGGATTGAGTCCAGAGCCTCATGAGTGTTAAGCAAGCGCACTACCAGTGAACTACATTCCTCACTGGCTGTGTAAGTAAAGAAAACATATTTCCTGCACGCAGCCACAGTAGTACCCACATGCCAATGACAGAAGTGATTCCAAAAACTGAAGACCAGCCTATCATCCTTCATATATTGTTTGGTTTTTGATCATGTACTGCTAAAAATACAGTGAATTTCTTCCAGAGATATTTTGGTTAATAAAACAATGGCTCTATTAGAAAAAGAAAAAGAAAGAAAGAAAGATTTTAAAAACTAACTGGACCCTTATCTTAGGCACAAAAATTGACCCAAAATGTATTAGAGATTTAAGCAGAAGACCTATGTCATAAAAATGCTAGAAGAAAATATAGGACAGGGCCCGGCAGGATGGCTCAGTGGTCTAAAGTGTCTGCTTAGGAAAGCTTAGGCGGCTGCAGGGACCGTGGTTCGACCCCCAGCAACACATGCTGTGCCAGCCCTGCCCTCAGGGCAGGCTGAGCCAGCCATAAAGAGAAATAAATAAACAAACAAAAGTTCTGAAACAAGAAAAAAATAAAAATAAAAACAAAATAAAAAAAAGAAATAAAAGCATGATGTGTTAAAAAAATATATAGGACAAAGTCTCTTTGACATTGGTCTCTACAATGGATTTATAAACATGACTCTAAAAGTACAAGCTTCAGTAAAGGCAAAAATACCCAACTGGGACTAACTCAAGCTAAAAGTTTATGCATAGCAAAGGAAACAATCAACAAAAGGTATAGGTAGCTCACAGAATGGGAGCAAATATTTATAAACTGCGTGTCCAATAGAGGAACAATATACAAAATGTATCAAGAATCCCTACTACTTGACAGCAGTAAAAACAAAAAGCAAAAAACAAAACAAAACAAACACACACACACTCATACATACACCAAGAAGAAACCCACTAAAACCTAATTACAAAATAGGCAAAGGACATTAATAGATATTTTTCCAAAGACATAAAAGGACAAAATGTATATAAAAGTACGAATATCACTAATCATGAAGGAAATTTAGATCAAAACCACGATGAAAAATCACACCTGTCAAGAAAATGTTTTGACATACAATTTTTTTTTTAATTTTTTTTCTTGTTTCAGAACTTTATTTATTTATTTTTATGGCCAGCTCAGCCTGCCCTGAGGGCAGGGCTGGTGCAGCATGTGGCACCTGGCGTCAAACCACGGTCCCTGCAGCCACCTAAGCTTTCCTAAGCAGGCGCTTTAGACCACTGAGCCATCCTGCCGGGCCCCTTGACATACAATTTTAAACTTAACAAAGTCACTAGGACACAAATAAGCTCTCTCATATGCTAACTTTGTCACTGCAGTACCGTGGCAACTGTTGAAGTGCATACTATGTATCATAGCCAGGAACAGAAATCTAAAAGGCAAATAAATGAAAGAGAACAGCAAGAAACTAAACTGTAAATTGTTACATTTAAGGACAACAATAAAACATTTTATTGTACTTATTAAAAGAGTTCAGCCAATGTTTCTACTATTTAGGGAAGTTCTAAGAAAGGTGACAGTACCCCAGCTCTCACAATTGGAAAAAACAAAAAAAAAATGGGAATCCCATCTGGTTAGTGAAAAGAGTCATGAGGCCTCTCTGGGTATTTTAAAAGCAGGGCTCCTGTTCCTCTCTATCTACTTTCCTCCGTTTATCTGTAACTAGATGGGAAGTTGAATTCCAAAGAAGCAAAGAGCAGACCACCACGAGAACCATTCACTGCCATTTAAATTTGGAACTGTATCTGGCCCTAGTTTTCAGTTGATTCAAGCCTTAAGAGAAGAATGGAGCATGATTAGCACCCTTGACCATCAGTACAGATGTAAATGACCACTGACTTGGCCCATTCAGCATTTCCTATATTTCAAATTATCTCTATCTAGGTGTGCATGCCAAATTACTTTTCCAAACATATTGATCTGAAAGAATTACTAAACTTCAGGGGAAGCAGTGCTGCTTCTGGTTCCAATAGGAACATTCATGCCAGGGAGACAGCTCAGTAGAATAAGTGCTTGCCTGGCAAGTACAAGGTCCTGAGTTCAATCCCTAGTACTGAAAAAAATCCAATAGAAAGGTTCATAGCCTTGAGCAATGAAAGAAAATGGCCCTAACTCAAGGGAAAAGCTTAAGGGTAGAGAACCTGTGAGGACAAGATAGGCTTAAGAGCTAGAGTGATTTTCAGAGTGGTACTCCAGGAACTCAGAAGAGTAAAGGTATATTACCTTAACTGGCACACTGATTCCTCATGCCTGAGGTTCTGCATCTTTATGATGGGCTAAATTTGCTTCTCATATGTATGTGTATGAAACACCTGGGACACACACAGACATTTTTCACTAAAGACATATTGCCACTACCTATTAACACCTATGACACACATGCTCTGTTAATGATGAACTAAGGTTAATAAGGCTGATACGATCCCTACCCTTCATAGGACTTACAGAACATTATGAAAGCAAAGAAGTACATTAAAGCATGATTCATGGGGTGGGAGAGGATAAGCACTTGCCTGGCAAGTGCAAGGTCCTGAGTTCAACCACCGGCACCACAAAAAAAAAAAAAAAAAAAAAAAAGAAAGAAAGAAAGCATGATGTGGAGGGGAAAGTATAAGATTCTATGGCAACACAAACAAAAGGGATGTACTCCAGACTTGCATCAAAGGTTTCTCAATAGGGTGACATTTGAGATCTGAAGGTGGGTTCATAATCTAAGATGAACAATACGTGGCTGAAGGTCAAGGAGGAGAGTCTTACTCCTGAAACATATTTTGTTCCTGCTGCAGGAAGCAGTTTGTGCACATTCCGAAAAATGCATGGAGTTCTTCAAGTCTGAGCCCAAAAGGCATGAAGGTGTGGAAGTGAAGAGCCATATTCAGGACTTAGTCGTGAGTGGTCTTCTAAAACATTCTAAGGAAACTGAATTTGTTCTAAAATCAACAGGACTGCGGTCCCTGCGGTTGCCGAATCAGGCGCTTTAGACTGCTGAGCTATCTCACTGGCCCAATCCGTGAAGAGGTTTAAGCAGAGAAATAACACGACTATACCTGCCTTGTGGAATACTGTCATGGTGGTGGTTACAGTATAGAGATGCGAGCCTGCCTTGGTGGTACATGCCTGTAATACCAGCACTTGGACGGCTAAGGCAAGAGGATTGTTGCAAGTTCAAGGCCAGCCTGGCTATGAAGTGAACTGTAGCATGAGACCCTGTTTCACAGAGAGAGAGAGAGAGAGAGAGAGAGAGAGAGAGGACATGTTGTATGGTTTAAAA
Source organism: Myocastor coypus (assembly GCA_004027025.1). NCBI lineage: Eukaryota > Metazoa > Chordata > Mammalia > Rodentia > Myocastoridae > Myocastor > Myocastor coypus. The sequence goes on along the minus strand of PVJA010019599.1, from coordinate 30,576 downwards.
CTAAAGATACTTTAGGAGGGGCCAGAGAGATAACTCTGTGGCACAGTGCCTGCCTGGCAAGTGCAAGGTCATGAGTTTGAACCCTGGTCCCGCCAAAGGAAAAAAAAGAAAAGAAAAGAAAAATAATTTAGGAAATTTCCACAAAAATCTAGCCAACAGAATTATGGGAACAGCAAATGAAAAACTTCAGAGATGTAGAAGGTATGCTGTATTTTTTTATTTTTATTTTATTAATTGGTATTTTAATAAGCATCTACAGGGTCTACAGGCTCTCACTACGTTGATCAGACTTGTAGTAGTCCACCTGCGTTCAGCCTCCCACGGGCTGGGATTACAGGCACATGCCACTATGCTCAGTCTCAATCCCTGCCTCAGGGCACCCTGGGGGCAGGGTTAGCACAGCACCTGAGGGATCAGAACCAGGCCACTGCATCTGTGTAAGCAGGTGCTTTAATCTGCTGAGCTACTTGGCCGGTGCTAGAAGGCGTGTTATAAAACCTTCTACCAGGGGCCTGGCAGGATGGCTCAGTGGTCTAAAGTGCCTGCTTAGGAAAGCTTAGGTGTCGCGGTTCGAACCCTGAGGGCAGACTGAGCCAGTCATAAGTTCTGAAACAAGAAAAAATAAAAAATAAAAAATAAAACCTTCTACCATCCCATTTTCAGCGGGTTCTCTGTTGCTTTTCCTCATGCTGAAGAGAAAACTTTCTTATTCATTCAGCCTCTCTGTCCCTTTTGAAAAACAGCTGACTGGTTAAAAATTACAACTTGCATCTTAGTCAGAATATTTTTTATTTTTTATCTTTTTTGAGATAGGACCTTGCTATGCAGATCAGGCTGGCCATGAGCTCATTTATAGGCCAGGCTGGTCTGGAACTCCCAATAATCCTCCTGCCTCAGCCTCCCTGGTGCTAGGATTATAGGGGTGTGTCACCACACCTAATCTGAGTCACAATATTGTAACCTCATGTTTCCATGGCCTTGAAGAAGCTAGGTCAGCAGATTTAATCAAATAAGTTAAAGAATGGAGCATCTCCTAATAAAATTTCGTAGTAAAGGCTGATGATATAGCTCAGCAGACTAAGAACCTTCTTAGGAAAGCACGGGGACCAAGGTTTGATCCCTGGCACCACATGCCACACCAACCTCACCTCCGGGCACGCTGAGGGAGTGACTGAGTCTGGGCATGGTGACACGGGCCTGTGACATCAGTGCTGGGGAGGCTGAAAACAGGAGGATCACTATGAGTCAAGTTGAATAGTAGGACCCTGTACCAAACACATTAAAAGAAAAAATAGTAGTAATTGTCCAGTCTGAAAGTACTGCTTCTATCCTTTTTTTTTGTACTTAATACAAAGTCTACTGGGTCTCCCTCCTGTTTTCAGCCTCCCAAGGGCTGGGATTACAGGCATGTGCCATGGCACCCACTCTCAATCTCAGTCTTACTGCACCCCAGAAGCAGGGCCAGCAGGGCATATCAGGGATCAGACCCCAGTCCCTGTGTCTGCCTAAGCAGGCTCTTTAGTCTGCTGAGCTATCTGGCCAGCTCTTTGCTTCTATTCTTTAAAGAGGCGAAGCTTGTTTCGTTCTTTGATAGATCCCAACTATGTCCACCATGTTTCATGCAGGACCATGACTCAGCTTGACACACTAAGAAATGGCTTTGAATTTATGAGTTTACTTATGAGTAAACTATCAGCACTAATAGATGAATCCTGCAGCGTTACAGGGGACCAGACAAATATGTAAAAGAGGTCACTGGACTCCTGGTTTGATCCCAGTCCTTCCATTCTGAGCAGCCAGAACACTAGCCATCTGCTACCTCGGCAGACGGCTGGTGGTTTACTTTCTGGCTACTGTAACCCAGAAAGAAATGCTAAAAGAAACTAAAAGAAAAAAGGAAATCTATGCAGCTGGGGAGATAGTTTCGTGGCACAAGTGCCTTCCTGGCAAGTGCAAGGTCATGAGTTTGATTCCCGGTCCTGCAGGAAAAAAAAGAAAGAAAGAAAGAAAGAAAGAGAGAAAAAGAAAGAAAGAAGGAAAGAAAGAAAGAAAGAGAGAAAATAAGTCTATAAACTGGACAATCAGGAGGCTTTTGGGTTAGCTCAGTGGTTAAAGCACCTGCATGGGAATTCCTGTCAGGCACAGGGATCCCAACCCCCACTATTAAGGAAGCCTGAGCCAGCCAAAAACAAAAACAAAGCAAAACCCTCTACAAACTGGACAATCAAACTCTTACCTTCTCTTCTCACATTTAGCTGTCACAATGTGGGTGGCTAGACCAACATGCAGTGAGGAGGGTGGAAAATTCTTTTTGGATGAGCCTGACAAAAGAAAGGGCCCGACAGCACTGCCGTTCATCTTTAGGGAAGAGGGAAACATTCCTATTAGGTCACCACACAGCTGAGTAATGAACAGGTCCCCTGCACCCACAGGAAGCTTCCAGTTGGGTACTGGTGTCCCAACATGAAAGCAAGCAACAAACCACATAGGCTTAGAAGAAATTTCAAACAAATCACCATTAATATCATCAGAGATATAAAATAATGCATCCTTGAGGGAAAATAGAACACTATATTTTTAAGAACAAGAATGCTTAGAATATTATCCAATAGAACGCTGTGGTGGTGGCGCACACCTGTAATCCTAGCACTCAGGAGTCTGAGTCAGGAGGATCAGTGCAAGTTCAAAACCAGCCTGGGCTACAAAAGTGAGCTCAAGGCCAGCTTGAGCTGCATAATGAAACCTGGTCTCGAAAAGACAAACAAACAAAAAAAAAAAAAAAAAAGAAAGACAGAAAGAATATTGTCCATTAGAGCTTTCTGTATAGCTAATAGCGCTCTGTTCCTTGACTGTCTAATAAGGTAGCCACATGTGACCAGAAAGCACTTGGAAGGTGGCTACGACAGTTAAGGAACTGACTTATAATTGTATTTAATTTAAAATTAAAAATCACATCAAATAGAGAATGCCCGGCCGGCAGGATGGCTCAGTGGTCTAAAGCGCCTGCTTAGGAAAGCTTAGGTGGCTGCAGGGACCGCGGTTTGATCCCAGGCACCACATGCTGCGCCAGCCCTGCCCTCAGGGCAGGCTGAGTCGGCCATAAAAATAAATATAAACAAACAAAAGTTCTAAAAAAAAATAAGAGAATGCAGGTTAGACAGTAGAGATTTACACAATCAGTTCTCTCTGTTGAAGATTTAATAGTAGAAATATAAATTTTGAAAAGCATATTAAAGATAAGGTTGGTGAGGCATTAGTCCTAAGTACCTCACACTTCTTAATTCATTTAAAGGATCAAGAGACAGGGGCCAGAGAGATAGCTTGGGGTACAAGTGCCTGCAGTAAAAAAGACTCTGAAAGGTAAAGATTTCCCAGTGTAAAAATGGTATCAAATTACAATAGTACCATGTAGTCCAAGAAACTCTAAACTGTGTCAGAAAAGGTGGATTAATTTGTTTAACAAACATTCATTGTATTGCAAAGAAAGTCCAGGCCCTGGGCCAGCTGCTGGAGGCTGCAGTGCTGAGGGAGTTTGTCATTTAGCTTAGAGCCTCTCAAATGTTAGTGTGGGTAAGAATCATTTTGGAAACTTGTTACAAATGCACATTCCTGAGTGCCAGCCAGAGCTTCCGATTGCTCAGGGGGCACTGAGGCTTGGAAGCCGAACTTCAATCAGCGTCCAGGTAATTCTTTTATATATATATATATATATATATATATATATATATATATATATATATATATAATTTTTATTTTATTTATTTTTTTCTTGTTTCAGAACTTTTGTTTGTTTGTTTTTATTTATTTATTTTGTATGGCCAGCTCAGCCTGCCCCGAGGGCAGGGCTGGCGCAGCATGTGGTGCCGGGGATTGAACCGTGGTCCCTGAAGCCGCCCAAGCTTTCCCAAGCAGACTCTAGAACACTGAGCCATCCCGCCGCGTCCAGGTGATTCTGAAGAAGCTGGTCTTCAGCTGGTACCTGGAGGAAGGCTAACCTTGAGAGTTTGTAAACTCTGACCAGTGGCAGAATGAAGTCACTTAAACTCCTAGTGTTAAAGACTAGAAGAGAAACACTGTTTCTAATTCCTTCAGGGAAACTTAGACAAATCTCACTTTTTGTGGAACACTAAGGAGGTACTATTTCTTTCCAAATAGGCAAAAGACCCTTTTTCAACATGTGGCCTAGGAGAAGAAACTTAGAAGTGTTTTACTGGAGCTATTCAACTGTGTGTAAACAAAAAACAACAACAACAAAAAAAAAACCACATCACTTTGTAGACTCAAATTTCATATACTTTATCATATAGCTGTTTACTATATTCATGTTATGCCTCAATTTAAAAACTTTTAAAGAAAGTATAAGGCCAAGGGGCCAGGGAGATAGCTCTGTGGCACAAGTGCCTGCCTGGCAAGTGCAAGGTCGGTAATTTAAACCCTGGTCCAACCAAAAAATAAATAAATAAATAAATAAATAAATAAGGCCAAGAAAGAGTAAGGGGCTTCAAAGTGCCATTCAAGAGAGAAGCAGAGGAAAGCTTGGGTACTTGCAGCAAAGAAAACAGGAGTAACAGACGAATTCAGACCTCTGGATGAGGTACCAAGAGGACTCAGCAGTTATCGTAGTAGAAGGGGCTGGCAGTGGGAAATAGCAGACATGAGCGTCAACAGGTTAAAAAGTTCAAGTAGCATGAGTAAAGCACCATGGGTAGGGAAGGAAGGAAGGAAGGAAGGCGGGCAGGCAGGCACACACAGAGAGGTGGGAGGGGGAAAAGAGAGGACGGGAGCAGGGGAGAAAGAAAGAGAAGGGAGGGTGGGTAAAGAAAAATGCCAGGAGGAGGCCTAGCCCCAGGAGAGGCTTATAATATTGTGGTTGGACTTGCCCTGTGGTTTTGGGCAGGTAATTTGCTCTAGTCCTCTAGGCACATCTTTAGAATACGCTGGACCTCCCAAAGCCATCATTAGGAATAAAAGACGGATGCATGCGAAATGTGATTTGTAAACCATAAAGAGCTGCTAAATACTGCTTATTGGGAATTCACTCTGCTTCAAGATCTTGACAGCTGCAAGTTGGATAGGAGCCTGTGCCGCAATTCAGCTCCCCAAGAGGCTTCTTCCCACATCTTTCTCAAACCTCATCATCAAACACGCAGGGGCTGCGTGAGAGGCTTTCTCTCCTTTTCTTTTCTGCACTGACACAATTTGGATGTCACTTTGTGCAGGCCTGAGTATAAGATGCCTATGCCGCCACCACCACCCCCTTCCAGCTGTTCTGCAGACTCTCAGGAGCCCTCCATCTTCTCCCAGGAAGAGCCAGCTGTTGTCACAGAGGCCACCTGCCTCCTCTCTGGACCAGAGGACTCAGCGGAGACCAAGGCAGCTTGCTGGAGGGAGGCCCTTGGAAAAGAAGGAAAAATAAAACAGGCACTAGAATTAAATGAATTGTCTACAAATGTTTTTTTTTAATTAAAATTGTGATTTTTTTTTTTTTTTTTCAGAGCAGAAGAGGCTCTTTAAGAACAACTGCATTTCCTGAGTGGCAGGCAAGGAACTCAGCAGCCCTGCCCAAAGCCAGGGAGGGAAGAAGAGGTGAGAGGAGAAAGGTGGATGGTGGGTAGTTCCCCCTGGAGGAGGAGGAAAGCAAAAGGGAGCAGTGAGGGGGCTGGAAGGAGGGACCGCAGCGGTAACTCCCCAGGCAGGGACTTCTGGAAGAGAAAGTAGAGCTTTTGGGGGAACCCTGAAGCTGGGGGTTTGTGTTTTCTTTTGTTCCATGAAATTATAGCACCTCCTTCCTTCTCACCTTAGAGAGCCCCAGCCACTTAAAAACTGCAGCCTGGCCACAATCACCTGTGCCTTGTGCCCTTTGGACAGTCAGGCAGCAAAAGGAACCCAAAGTGGTGTGTGTGTGTCTGTGTGTGTGTGTGTGTGTGTGTGTGTGTGTGAGAGAGAGAGAGAGAGAGAGAGAGAGAGACAGAGAGACAGAGAGACAGAGAGACAGAGAAGAGGGGGCCACCTGGGAAGAGGGGGGCAGTGTTGTTCTGGATGAGAGAAGAGTGGAAAAAGAAAGTAGCATAAGGGAAGTGGTGGTAGGGGAGTCAAGAACTGCACACCTGAAAGATGCTATGGATTTTGCAAAAACAAAAGTGAACTGTCTGTGGGAAGCTGATCTAATCTTTGCAAAGGTGAAGCTCAAAGCAGGCCCCAAACCCACAGCACCTCAACACAGTTGAAGAACTCCGCTGCCCACATTGTGCAGCCTCCACCTTTTGGATGTTTCAAACTAGGGGTGCAGTTGTAGCCCGAGAGTTGGGGCCCAGGAGCCTGGTTTGTGCCTGTGCTGTGAGGGAACTATACAGGTCCCCGAAACCCTTAGGTGTTTGGACACAGTCTGAGGGGTTCCAAACTGCAGCACAGGTGGCTTGGGCTGCACCAGGCTGTGCACACTGGAGGAGAGCGTGTTCAAGAAAGACCTCGCCCCAGCTCCCAGTTTCCACAGAGTCCTGCCACCTGAGGCCTAGGTCCTGGGACCAGATGACCAGGTGGAGGGAGCAGTCTTTTTCTAGGAGAGAGTATAGATTTCACTCTTTTGTTCCCTCAAAGTTGTTTTGTCTTTCTTTGGTTGGTTACTTTTCCTTTTCTTTTTATCAACGGCTGAGACACATGTTGTAAGTCAGAAAAGAATAAAAAATTGCCAGGCCTGGCCCTGGTCGTTGCACAAAATCCCATATGCAGATGCAGATGGAAAACTCTAGAAACTTGCCAGGGGTGGGAAGCAGGGATTTTAGGATTCCAATGCGAGTTCCTAAATAAATTTATAGTGGAGGAAAGCCAGAGGCGCTCAATATCTTAGGAGGAAAGCGAGCTCCAGAAAGAATATCAGCCAAGGATGCTGGGTCCTTGCAGTCCGGGGTCTATCTCTCTGGGAACCGAAATCTTCCCCTAGAAGTTCACTAATACCAGTTGCAGGGCCCCCACTGGCAGCTGCAGCCACCATCTACCCCAGAAATCCCCATGCCATACATGTCATTTCCTGCATCTTCTTTTTCTTCTTCCTTTTTGTTTTTATTTTTATCCTTTAAATATAAGACAAAAATACACCTCATTTATCATCATAGATATATATATTTCACTCTCACCACATAAATACAAAACATCCAAATAGCCAAAACATTCAGAACAAAGTTAGTAGCCAGGATTCAGTGACGCCTACCCGCGTTTGAATCATTCATTATTTTTTCACTATTTGTCTAAAAAAAAAAAAAAAAAAAAAAAAAAAAAAAAAAAAAAAAAAAAAAAAAGGGAGAAAGGAAAAAAAAAAAAGCTTCCAGCGTAAATAATTTACAATAAAGTTACTATTTTTTAAAAAAAAATGGTTTGCGCTTATTTCAGGTGGACAAATACATTCTAGACACTGCGGCATCTCGAGGTCTGGGTTTCTGATTTTGGTTAAAATGCGGGGGACCGTGGCTGTGGAGACTGTCGTTGCTGCTTGGGGTAGGGCTAAAGCCGAGCCACCGTGACAGCTGGGGCTTTGGATTTGGGACCACCAAAATCCTGGATTTGGGGAGCGACACTGAACACCTCTCCTATTAGCCTCGAAGGAAACCCCTGGGGTCCAAGGCACCATCTCTCCCTCCCCTCAGAAGAAATGAGCTGAAAACCAGGCATGTGGTTGTAAGGTGTTATTAATCTGGGAATGTGGAAGAGGAGGCAATGGGTGTTAAGATTCGTTTTCAAACCCAGCAAATCTGCCCAGTGCCACAGGTCTGGGAGAGACGGTGGGGTGAAGTGCTGAGCTGCGGACAACTGCCTTCAGCTGCACTGGGCTCCACAGAAGGAGCAGGACACTGTTGGACACTGCCCCAAACAGCCTGGAAGAAAAGGTTTTGGCTTTACTGACGATCACGTATTTCCTTTGCCTTCCACCTGTTTAAAGTCGCAACACCCAGAACTTTAATGCTGCATGACCCTGTGGCCCACTCTCTATTCGGATTCCTCTTACAACTTCCAAATTCTATTATTATAAATATTTAAAAACTGGTTCCATTTCACCTGACCTGATGTGATAGTTATAACTCTTTATTGCTGATTAGATCAAATGTATTACCACAGTTGCCTACTATAATGCTTGGTGGATTGTTTCCTGGGATCAGGGGAACCTGCGTTCGGAGTTTCCCTCAAAGGGAGAAAACTTGGCAGAAAATATCTCCCAGGAACCTAAGTGTGCACCGACAATTCCAAGAGGTCCACAGAGTGGGGCCCAGGTGCCCCCCAAAGCCCTGGTTTCTCTGGCAAGAGGAAGAACTGTCCTCCTTTTTGGTCTAAAGAAACTTGCACGCTTTTTCAGCCCCTGGCGCCTGCGTAAAGCTTTCCTTCTTCAGATATTCGTAGGAATAATCCGCAGCGGTAGCAGCTCGGTCTAGCGCAGGTGTCCTGTGCCATGGACGTAAGACCAGTCTTTCCCTCCAGGGCCGAGGATTGATGGGGACCTCAGGTTGGCTAATTCGGGTAGTTCCCTCAATTCTTTGGATCGCTCCAGGATTCAGAAAGAAGGGGCTGGGGGCGGGGAAAAGGTAGCCGGAGTGAGATGCAACGCTTGGTGGGAAAAGAGAGCAGTCAGAGGCCTGGTGGAGTCAGGAGGCCAGCGCCGGAGCCCTGGGCGCCTAACGTGCCTGCATCCATAAATATCACCACAATAGATACCATAAATATAAATACAGGGAAACACTTAAAATCAGTCCAGCGCTTTTTTCTCGGCCCCTTCTTTATTGTTGGTCCGAGAGTAAGGCTCGAAGGCCGAGGAGCTCAGGTATCGGGCGGAGAGTTCTTGTAAATTCCCGGCTAGAGAACCAGCCATTGTCAACGGGGCGGAAGACAGGCGGCTGGCGACTGAGCCGAGGAGCGAGGGCACCGGCAGGCTAAAGAGGCCATGGCCCGCAGCCGGCGCTCCCGCATGCAGTCCCGCAGGCCCTGCGGGCCCCGGGCCCGGAGCGCCACCCACGGCCTGTGGGTGCTGAGACGCCGCGCCCGCGGGGCCCGGGGCTGCAGCGGAGGCTGCGGAAGCCGAGCCCGCCGCGGCGCCCGCGCCCAAGGCCGGTAGGCTGGGTCCGCGCAGCGCCGAGCCGAGAGCGCCGGTGGCGCAGGGCGGCAGCAAGGCAGGAAGGCCAGGCGGTGACAGCAGGCGGCCTTGCTCCAGCAGCCGCAGTACGCTGCACGTGGCTGCGGTCTCCGACACCACCGAACGCAGCTCGGAGTCCTTGCCCTGATCCTTCTTCTGCTTGGTGCGCCGGTTCTGGAACCAGACCTTCACCTACGCGCCGGGCACCCGGAGGGTGAGAGAGGGGAACAAGGAAGACAAGCGTGATGGAGAGGACTCCTGGGACCCTCCTCCCAGCCCCAGCCGCACCCCCATTCACTAACGTCGGGGAGGTCCTGGCCAGAGAGGCCAGGGAAGCTGTAGTCGCCGTGAGAGGGGCGCAGCTCCACTGGGCTCAGCTTCCGGGTCATGGAAGTAGGCTGAGGCTAGCGCCAGTTACAAAAGCAAAATAATAACAATGTCTGCAATACTAACTGCAAGTAAGATAAGGGATTTCACCGGGCCAGTCCAAAATAGGATTTGGGGTTCACAGATGTGTGCATCAGTTGGCCCCAGAGCCTGAATTTACAATACAATGTGAGGCCTGAATAAGAATGCAAGGCAGAGGGTTTTTCAGCCTTCCTAGACCCAGGCCCTGGCCATTGCAACCTAATTTAGCCCCAGAAGTGCTACTGCTGCTGAAGGCCGGACGGGACTGTATCTGGCTAGCTGGGTTGACTTGACCAGAACCAGCAGCAAGCAGGAAAGGTGCCTGTAGAAGGAATAATTTGTGCAGGACGGAACTTATAGGCCATCTGGGTTGTGGGTGTAAGTGATACTCTTAATTTACCACTCCTGCTGTTCTCCAACGTGAACTGGGGACTCATGGAAATAGGATAGGAGGCCAAGGCTGAGGGAAAACATCTCCACCAACCTGCTCAGTTCCTCTTCTCCTTCTGCCCCTCTTCTGACCCAGCAGTAGCCAAAACAGAGTGTGGCAGCTATAGGGAAAGACTATCCCAGCTAGATTTTGAAAACCAAAAGAGGCAGTGGCAGAAAGGTGAGGAAAAGTTACTATGCAGTTCAGACTACAAAGAAACATTCTATTGGTCACCTCAGCACTCAACTCAGATTCCAGGCCTAAAATGTACGCTACCTGCTTCAAAGCTGGGCCTTAGGCAAGGAACTAGTCCTCCTCTGAAAGAAGTCTTACCTAGGGCAAGCGGGTAGCATGCTTTGGCCAGACCCCAAAGTTCTTAGTTCTACCAGGGCTGGGAGATCACATGGCCACATTGGGCAACATAAAGATTTGACATGAAGACCTAAAGCACAGGCTCTCGGGGTCCCAGATCCATGCCCCAGCTCGTATCTCACACCACTGGCACAGAAGACAGGGCTTCCTGATGGAGGCCAGAATGGTACTCAGCACCAGGTCCAGCACAAAACCAGAAAGAACTTTAAGGGCCAAGGCAGGTGCAGCTAAACTAGGAAACAGAGTTGTCTAGAAGTTTGCATATATTTCCTTTCTAGTCCTACTTATTGAAGAATAGGTCTGGGTGCTTGGTAAAGCTGGGGCCCGCAAAGAGAGTGGTGGTAGAGATCTGGCCGAAATGGGGGTGTCAGGAACAGGCAGAAAATCAAGATTTTTGTGAAGTAAGCAGAACATTTTCAAGACCAGAGACCTTTACAAAATACTGAAGGATAGAATCTGGGCCTGCTGGGCCCAGCCAACTTGTGTAGAAGTAGATCCTGGAAGATGTGAGGACCTTGAAAAGGTCACTTTATAGAAGGGGAGAAATCTCTGAATTTTTCTTTCCAATCTGTCCCACCTCTCCTGAGAAGCTCTGCCCAAAGGCAGCCTAGATAATGAGAATGAGCTGGATGGTGTTGATGGGAAGGGAGCCTGGTGCGGAACTGTGTGCAGCGTGGCTGCCGGGTGGGTACCTGGGTCTCAGACAGGTTGAGCTGCCGGGCGAGCTCGGTTCTCTCGCGGCCCACCACGTATTGGCAGCGCTGGAACTCCATCTCCAGCCGGTAGAGCTGCTCCGCAGTGAAGGACGTGCGCGTCCTCTTGGGCCGGTCCAGATCCAAACCCTTGGGCAAGATGATCTCGCGGATGGACCCTTTGGCATCTGAGGAAGGGGAGATGTCAGCCGCCAGAACCCTCCCATCTCCCTACACATGCTTGGCTCGAGCTGGCTTTGGGGATACAGTCTCCAGTAGTCTATAACGGATAGGGAGACCCACAGCTGGAGCCAAGAAGCAGACAGGTTTTTCTGGGGCGGGGAGGGAGCTGGCTCCACATCACAGGCAGAAGAAGGACCAGACTTTGTAGAGACCTTCGGACGGGGGTGGGGGGTGGAGGAGGCGCCGGCGAGGGAACCAATTCCAAATAGGAATCTGTTCCTCCCGGTCCGGGGAGCTCGGCTGCCCTCTCCGAGTCCCGTGGCCTGAGCGTGTCCTCGCTGACCAGCCTGAGCTCCGCGGGCCCGAGCTGCGAAGCAGCCTGCGCTCAAGTGATCTCATGCCCACCCTGGGCTCTCCTGCCCTCCCGAACCCGGGCGGCGTAAGGAGGTGGGACGAAGTTCGGGCCGGCAGGGCCTGGCTCGCTACTGGCGGGGGCGGCGCCGAGCTGGGGCCCGGCCTCGCCGCAGCCGCTGCCGGCGTTGAGGGCTCGCCGCGCTGGAGCGAGGCCGAACCAAACAGAAGGCGCCATCCGCAGCCCCGGCACCCGGTTCCGCTGCTGCTCCGGGCAGCGGCGGCCGGGCCCGAAACGCAGCGCCGGGGCTCTCGGCCCAGCGCACCCACTGGCCGGGCCGTGACTGCCGACCGGTGGCCACTCCTCCAGCCCGCGCTGCGCTGGGGCGCTCGGCGCGCCGGGGCGCGGGAGCCCGCAGACCTACGCCGGGCGGCTCCCCCAGCCCGCGGGGCGCGCTTCTCCCGAGCTCCCTGCGCCCTCCGCGGCTCGGAGGCCGCAGCTCCGGGGCCCGCGGGCGCAGCCCTGGGCGCCGCTGCAGCGAGCCTGGAGGGGCCCCGGGGCTGACAGGGGCGAGGCCCCCGGGCGCGCAAGCAGGTGAGCCCCGGCCCGAGGCCCCGCGGCCGACCGGCCCGGCGGAGAGAGCACCGGCAACTTTCTCCAAGTCCCAGCCGGACCCTCCCGGCCGGCGGCGCGGCCCCGCCCGCGGTCCCCCAAGAACGCGCCCCGCAGCTCTGCCCTCCCTGTCCCTACCTCGGACCAGGATTCGGCGGCAGTAGTCCGGGTCGGCTGCGGAATTGGATTTACTTTTGTTACAGTCTTCAGCAGCGCCAGCCGCCGGAAAGGCGCCCTGCGGCTCCTTGAGGAAGGCGGCCGGGAGGCTCCCCTCCGCGCCCTTGAGCTCCCGGCTCTCCTTGTGCGCGGGCTTCGAAACCCGGGCGGCCTCGCTGTCCGAGTGGCACCGGACGTCCATTTTGTCTGGTTTCCCAAACATAGGCAAAACAGCACAAAAAAAGAAAAGAAAAATAAAAAGGCAAAGGGAGACGCGGCCCCTACGACGCAGCCCCAAGCTCGGTCTGGCGAGCAGCGCGCGAGGAGAATGAAGGTCCCGGCCGGGCGGCCGCGGCGGCGAGCGGGTCGGCGACGGCGAAGCGCTGGGCTTGCAGAGGGCCCGGCGCGCTCGTCCGGGGGCCCGCGAGAGCCGCGGCGAGGCCGCCTCCTCGTCTGCGCCGCGTCCTCTGAGCACGTCCAATGTCCCCAGGCTGGCGATCAGATAGCAAACAGTGCCACTCCAAAGTGCTTCGGCTCCCGCCTGTTCCTGAGACGGCGAGTTGTAGTTGTCCGACACCCGGGGGGGACGCACACTCGCTGTTGCAATTGATTACGGGTAATTTCGCAGCCCCCACGTTTCGGTTACCTCATGAATACACTAAATTGTTTGGATAATATATCAGATCGTAATGGATGGTTTCTGTCCTTGTCCCCAATCAAGTAGGGGTTTAGCCAGTGAATAAACGGAAATGATTGGTCTTGCTTTCAGGAAACGCACAATCAAAGACCTACACTTCCAGAAAAACTTTTGACAAGATGCATCCTGAATTGTTAGTACTATTAGCAGGCATTATTAACTTTCCCTTTGCCTTTGACCCTCCTGCTCACATACTGGCTAGAGGGGTTCTCTCCACGCTCGCCAGCCAGAGAGAAGGGGGGTGGGGTTGCCCCTCACACACTCCGCAGCAGAAGAAAGCAGTTGCCCCAGACTGGGGAGGAAAGAAAAGCGCCCCCCCCTGAAAAAAGTATCTCCCCCACACTCAAAGTCAAGCTTTCTCCCCAAGCAGCTCCTTAACACACCTCCACGCTGACAGCCATCTTAAACTGCCACCTCTCTTCATTAAGTTCCCGTTGGATTTTTCCTGCCTGCACCTCCAGCAGCCCTGAGGCAGCCCATTCAAAGGGCAGCTTTGTATTCGCGGAGTCCAGCAGGAGAGAGAGAGAGGGAGTAAGAGAGAGGGAGAGAGAGAGAGCAGAGAAAATCTCCACTGTGAGATCTGCTTTTAAAAAAAAGTTTTCCCCTAGCTATTTCATTGTCTCTGCTACAATATCTTTGAGAAAAGCAACAGCCAGTAATCCAATAAGAGCATTGATTAGGCTACAATGATTCAATTCAAGCGCATGGCCTTGTGCAAGGAGCATGCTCCAGCCCTTCTCGTCACCTTACCGGGGCAGAAGCCCTCTCCACGCCGCTCTCCCCATTCATTCCTTTATGGGAAATGCGGAGCAAAAGGAGTGAAAGATGGCAATTATCTAATTGGACTATTAACAAACAGTCCTCTGAGTGCGGCGGTCTGGCGTGGCTCCTGGGCGGGGGAAGGGCCGCGTTCCCTGCCCTCATTCACAAAGAGTGCAGGGGCCGCGGAGGAAAGGGGGCTTTAAAAGGGGTGGGGGGGGTGGGGAGAAGGGAGGTGGAAG
>PVJA010019599.1:0-16458 GCA_004027025.1 Myocastor coypus | reverse complement strand
GGACCCGGGCGTCGCGCTCTAGGCGCGAGGAGGGCGGTTGCCCAGAGCTGAGCTCAGCCGGCGGCGGGTGGCGCAGGTCCCCAGCCAGCCCAGGGCCCCCCGTTCTCCGCGACGCCTTTGATCGCCGCTGTCCCCGGCCGGCCGGGTAGCTGGCGGCGGGAGGCAGCAGAGAGCCGCAAGGGTCCTCGCGACAGCCCGGCACTAAAGACATGGAGCAGGATTTAGAGAAAATGCAGCCAACATCCCGCCTGCCTCCCGCCACGCCTACGGCCATGGTTGGCGCCTCGAGACCCCTAGGGCTCCGCTCCCGCGCCGGCCGACCTGTCTGGAAGTTGCAGCTGGGGTCTCGGTTCCCATCACTGCCTCTGCAGTGAGGGTCCCTGCAAGGCGGGTGCTCCCCCTGAGGGTCCCGATTCCCTGCAGCATCTGAAGGGCAGGAGCCCTGCCTCTAGACCTCAGGGTCCTTTCTCGCCGGGCGAGGGAGTCGCACCCGCGAGCTGTAGCACGCAGGGTGCGCAGGACAAGGTGAGGTCTCCCCAGCTCCCTTAGGATCCCGGAGTCTCAGACCACAGCCTCGGCCTAACGGCCACCTCGGGGTGGCTCCTGGTCCCCAGGCCACGCAGGCTGTTGGGCCTGAGGGTTTCTTTCAAGTTTAGCCGACTTGGAAACCCACAAAGACACCTGTGGCGCCAAGGAGGGAAGTCTTTACAAAATTACTTCCCAGCCCATTACTCCTTTTAGTTCCATGGGGACAGCGCAGAGTGAGAGGCATCCTTCGGGCTTCGGAAAGGACACGTACACAGATGCCGAATTCTCAGGCCAAATTTGAAGTCAATACTTGGAGGCCCCTGGCCCTTCTGCTCCTTGTAGGGGGTACTGTGACATATTTTGTTCTGAATGGGAACTATTTATTGAGTATTCCCAGTAGATGCATACATGCATTTTATTTCCTTACTGCCCTCATCAGGGAGGCAGCAGTATTCCGGAGTAAAAACACAGCGCGAAGATCAGTCACTTGTGCATTCCCTCCAATGGTGAAGTGCACAGTTCATACTCGACTCCGTCTTCCTTCAAAGTGACCTATGCTCTTCTTTTACCAATTCCTCAGAGATGTGTCCTCTGTCAGTGCCCAAGGGGTCCCTGCTTTACATTTTCCAAATCTCAAGGTGATCTTGGTGTGTCTCAAAATGACAAGAAATAGACTGGTGAGATTAGCTCAGCGGTCTAAAGCGCCAGATTAGACAAGTTTAGACAAGCGCAGAGACCAGGGTTCATCCTCTCCTCCACATCCTGTGTCAGCCCCACCCCAAAGGCGGCCTGAGCAGGCCACCAAAAAAAAAAAAAAAAAAAAAAAAAAAAGACGCAAAACAAGGACTTTATGTTTTCTTTTTTTTTTTTTTTGCGGGGGGCGGGGTGTGGATCGGTGGGGGTGGTACCGGGAATCGAACTCGGGACCTTCCACTTGCCAGGTAGGCGCTTGTGCAGCTATATCCGCCCCTGACTTAATGTTAGGAATCCTGATTACAAGGCTGCAATGTGCTTTGCTTTTTTTTGGCTACAGTTTTAGTCTTCATCTACTTTGTTCCAGCAACATGAAAGGGACACGGAAGTACATCATTTTGATCACGCAATTTCTTTCTAGCTGTGAATGTTTTTAGGACTCTTTTACCTTTGTACATCAAGTGGAACTGAGGTGAACAAAAAGTGTAGTTTCCTGGTTGCAGGAAACTTTCAGGATCACTGGCACAGTGCAGCTTGCAGGAGTTCAAATTTCTAGCTGGATTTCCAGGGAATTTTCCTACAAGTTAAAGTTGGAAAACCAAAGTTTGAGGACAAAGCTGATTCCGGAGAGGGGACACACACACGCGCGCGCGCACACACACACACACACACACACACACACACACACACACACACGCTGAAAATGCAAATGTTTATTAAAGAAGGGAGGGAAATGGGGCCCTCCGGGAAAACATCTGGTTTGAAAATCAGACCTTTGACAAGAGTCTGAAGCTGCTGAGACTTCAGCAGGACTCGAGCAGGCCCCTAGAGCAGCCAGGTTTCCCTCTGCCTTGCCAAGGACAGATTTTTTAACTAAAGAAAGCTATGGCTATAAATTGGCACCACAGAAAGTGTTGTTCAAGGATAGCCCTGTGGGTTCTACCTTGAATTAACCAGACTAAATAAATAAGAAACAGCCTATGACCTGGTTTGGCTTTTTGTTATGCATAATATATTCTCTCTCTCTCCTCTCTCTCTCTCCTCTCTCTCTCTCTCTCTCTCTCTCTCTCTCTCTCTCTCTCTCTCTCTCTCTCTCTCTCTCTCTGGATTAAAATTCTGTGGGCAGCCAGCCAGCCAAACCATGACAGGTTTCTAAGAGGACACTGCGGAGGACAGAAGCCCTGGGTTGGAAATTTCAGAAAAGCAGCTGCTGCTCCCAGAAGCACTGAGGCTGTATGTCCACTGACAAAGAAAGGAGGGGAGTTCATTCATTGTCTGGAAAATCTGAGACAAGCCTGCCCTGCACAACGCACATGAGGACGCAGAGC
Source organism: Myocastor coypus (assembly GCA_004027025.1). Classification (NCBI taxonomy): domain Eukaryota; kingdom Metazoa; phylum Chordata; class Mammalia; order Rodentia; family Myocastoridae; genus Myocastor; species Myocastor coypus. Next base: position 13,909 of record PVJA010019599.1, on the reverse strand, counting down.
TGCTCCAGGTGAAAGTGCTTTATTCTCTCGCCTAGATTTGCTCCCTCCTGGTGCCCTGCCTGCCCTCACACCGCTGCTGCAGGTGCAGACAGACTCAGAATAGAGCTGCAGAGCTGGAAGGGTTTTTAGAGATCATCTGTTCCATAACCTTCATTTGACTTGACAGATGAGGAAAATGAACCTGGGAAGACAAAGAGACATGTTAAGAATGAGACAACTAGTTAGAGGAGGCCTCTGGGCTATAATCCTGGTCTCCTGACTCAGAGCTATACTTCCACCTCCACCCAGGTTTTCCATGGCCCAAAAAAGATGAATGCACTCTGGGATTAGGTGAAATGATGACATTAAATGAATAAATCATACTGTGGGCCTTGGGATGCTTTTCATATTCCCTGCCCCCGTCCCCTTACCGCATCATGGCACCACAAAACAGGGTTCAAGAGATTACAGAATGTTTTCCTTTCCCATCTCCCCATTTTATTTCAGAGAGGAGTAGGGGGTGGAACCCACTGGCAGAAAACCTGAGATTCTTTCATACTGTGCGAAGTTAGGGGATAGCCTAACCTACTGTCTGAAATATCATATTGAAAGAATTGCACCAGAAGAGATGATGCAGCCAGAAATTATGTCTCCCTCACATAAATCAGAGTATTTCATAGTAATAATTCATTAAAAACAACAATATAAGGTTGGGGAGATAGCTCAGCTATCTAAGTGCCTGGCTGGCAAATGCAAAGAGCCAAGTTTGATTCCTGGTACCACATGCCATGCCAGCCACATAACCCCAGGTTTACTATGCTGCCACCAAAACTGCACATGGTAGATACGCCTGTAATCCCAGTGCTGAGGAGGCTAAGACAGGAGGATCACTAAGAGTCTGAGCTGCATAGCGAGACCTTGTACCAAATTTATATATATATATATATATGTATATATATATATATATATATACATATATATATATATATATATTGCACTTATGCAGACTTTCATGTCTGCAATTGGCACTGGTGATTAATTCAGTCTCATTTAATTGTCTTTATGTTCATGTTACAGTAGTTGTGGTACTAGAGAAGTTATTTATTTATTTATTTATTTATTTTTGCAGGACTGGGGTTCAAACTCACGACCTTGCACTTGCCAGGCAAGCACTTGTGCCGCAGAACTATCTCCCCAGTTGAGAGAAGTAATTTAAATAAAAACCAATGTGAGACATCCAAACTGAAAAATATGTAGCCATACATGTACATCTTTCACTCCCATTTAAACTAAAGAGAGAATATTAGTTGACCAAGGGCTGATCTGAATTATTCTATGTTTAAAGCAAGAAATTCCATTGAACTTTTTTTTCTCAGCTTTGCATTTTGTGCCATGACACTAAATTCTTCAATTGCTTACATATTTTATACATGAAACGTCATCTAATTTGAAAGGAAAGAGTTTTAGGGGGATGTAGTTTACTAGTTTTATATGTTTACTTATTGAATAAGCTCAATAAAAGTGGGTTCTGGAACCAGTCAGGTTGCTTGATTCATGCATACATACATAGTCCGATTCCATTAATTACTAGGCATCCTTTAAAAAGTTATCAGGCACCTAGATAGGCTATAAGCAAGTCATTTTTCTTTTCCATGCCCCAGGAGCTTATCAGAAAAATAAAGTTACCCATAGGATAAGTCAAGTTGCTATGTTGCATAAGAAAAATGCTGGGAACAGTGCCTGGCATATAGCGGACACTGTTATAAATATTTGCTGTACATGGTATCTCTTATGGAGCATAGACAGAACCAAAGACCTCTAGATCTAACCAAGGTAATTGGTCCAGGGAGTAAATGGCAAAGCTAATGGCTTCTGACTGATAGACACTGTATAAGAGGCATAAGCAATTAGGATTCATTAAAGACTTGTTGACTGTTACTATCTATCTCATTTAACTCTCTTAACTTTGAGAAAATAAAAAGTGTGCATATCCATTATGTTGGGTTAAAGATGACTGTAAAATTATTTTGCATTCCTACTATGAAGAGCTACATTCTTTCCTGAATTTGTCTATCCTTGTGACATGTTTTGTTCCATTAACTGAGATGAAAGTTACCTTGTATTAGTTCTGGGATGTGGCCCTACACAAGTTTACTAGCTTCTGCCCTTGTTCTCATAAAGATCTACTGCTCTGCTGTAAGGAAGGTACCCTAGGCTATCAAAGAAAAATGGGAGTATTCTAGCTGATAAGACCCACCCCCTAGGCATAAGTGAGGCCAACTTGATAATGTGAGCTCCATCCTTGATCGACTGCAGCCTTATAAAGGATCTGACAACACCAGGGAAGGCAGGGATGAACCATCCTTGCTGAGCCCCAACCAAATGGCAGGGTCACCAGAAAAATGTTGTTGTGGTAAGCTACTAAGCTGTGAATGTTTGTTATGCAGCAACAGTTAACTGAAATATCTATATTATGGATCAGAAACTAAGGCTTAGAAAGGCCAAATAATTTGTGCCTGGCCTTTCAGCTGAGAAATGGTACAGTCTGGACTCAAAGCCAGGACCAGCTGGAACCAAAATCCATGATTATGACCAATGACCTCTCTAATGCTTCCCATGGAATAATTGATCTTTCTTTTCTTTTCTTTCTTTCTTTCTGCCTTTCTTTGTTTCTTTTTGTGGCACCAGGATTTGAACTCATGACCTTGTACTTGCCAGGCAGGCTATCTCCTTGGCCCCTTCTTTCTTGCTTTCCTTTTTTTTTTTCGTGTGTGTGTGTGCATGTGTGTGTGTGTGTGTTTAGTACAGGGTCTACAGGGTTTCACTACATAGATCAGACTCCTAATGATTCTTCCTGTTTTTCAGCCTCCCAAGCACTAGAATTACAGGCATGCACCATGATGCCCAGTCTCATTTGCTGTCTCAGCGTGCTCAGAGGGCGGAGCCAGCAAGGCAGCCTGGGGATCAAATCCCAGCACCTTTGTCTGCCTAAGCAGGTGCTTTAATGCGCTGAGCTATCTAGCCAGCTTTCTTTCTTTCTTTCTTTCTTTCTTGAGATAGAGTTATGTAGTTCAGGTTGGCCTTGAACTTGCATAGATGGCCTAGGACTGACCTCCAACTCATGGCAATCCAGCCTCAGTCCCCCAAATATTGGGATTATAGGCATGTGCTATGCCACCACACCCAACTGGGTAACTGAATTCTGAACAGCAGTTTTTAAATTTATTTTGGTTTTGTTCCAAATTTCAGATATGCTGGATGTGGTAGCCTATAATCTTAGCACTCTGGAGGTTCAGGCAGGAGGGTTGCTGTGAGTTCAAGAATAGCCTGGGCTACGTAGTGAGTTCAAGGCCAGCCTGAATTGCAGAACTGTCTGAAAAAAGAAGACATTACCTAGTATAGGGTGAATGAATAAAAGGCTTTAGATGGCAATTCTAAGTCTAAAGAGAATACAGTGGTTACAGTTGAAACCGAGAAAACATAGTCTTTAGGAAGATTTTCCTCTTCCTGAAAATTGAAAGGAGGCATCTCCATTTGAAGTGGGTACAGAGCTCTGAATTGTTTCTCTTTAAAAAAAAAAAAAAAGACACAAAAGAATGCACACTCTACTCTTACCTTCAGGAAACTGGATTTTTTAAAAAAAAACATTTATGATGACAAATGGAAAATGACAACAGGTAGCTCTTTGGCTCTTTAAAATTCTCTAGGAGAATTATCCTGGGAGAAAAAGAAAGAATGATTTTATTACATTTTCTGGGTCACAAAGAACTTTGAGGTTTTCTAGGAAACCTGCTTACAAATTTGTATCTTTCTAACAGAGCAACATTTGTGTTTCAAAGCATCTATAAACCCTTCATTTTCTGAAATTTCTTACTGGCTGAAAGCTGCTGGAGCAATTTCTCTGGAACAAGCAGTTAGCGACACCTACTCTGTACAAGTCTCTAAGGACGCCCTATATCCAAGCCATGAAGTAATTTTATGCCGCAGTGCAGGACTGCTGGCCCAGAAGTGACTTCTTCTGTATCCCACACTCCATCCACAAGGCAGCCATAGCTGGGACAGGGCAAGACAAGGCACTGAGCACTGAAGTCTGAATGCCACAATTTACATTCCAGCTTGGTCCTATGCTCAGAAGTGGCTCCTCAGTCCCTCACGAAAGACTCCTTTATGCTCCCCACCTTGAAAAAAATGTAGTTCTCCCAGTTCCCAGCTGTAGGTTAGAGGCAGCAAATGGGAAGGGCAATCCTGTGTGCGGCAAGAACACTGAAGATAATGACAATATTCACCATCAAATCTTGGGCGAGGATTGAAAAAAACCAAAGTAATTCCAAAAGACGAGAATGATAGCATCAAGCATTCTTGAGGGTGTGGATACAGTAGCTACAAGTGACCATGAAAGGAGACAGGGAAGGGTATAAAGCCTTTGAGAACATGGGACATGGTGACACATGCTTGTCATGCCAGCACCTGGGAGGCTGAGGCAGAAGGATTTCTATGAGTTCAGCCTGAGCTATCTAGTGAGTTCAAGGACAGTCAAAACTATAGAGGGAGAGCCTGTCTCAAAAATTTGTTGATTCGTGTGATATGATATAAATATAAAGAAATATAACTGTGTCATGGGCCAGTGAAGTAGCTCAGCAGAATGAAATATCTGCTTAGGCAAACATAGGGAAGCACAGGGACTGCAGTTCAATTCCTGGCACCACATGCTGCACCAGCCCCACCCCAGAGTGGGCTGAGCAGGTCTGAGTCTGGGTGTAGTGGTGCATGCCTGTGATCCCAGTGCTGGGGAGGCTGACAGCATGAAGATCACCATGAGTCCGAGCTGCACAGTGAGACCCTGCAACAGCCAAATACATAAATAAAAGAAATATATCTGTATCGTATCTTGTTCGTCTGCAGCAAGGGAGAAGTCACTGCAGTGGTGACAGCTGAAGCTGTACCTGTACAGAAGCAGTGGGTGTAGCACTGATTTCCTTCATTCTGTCCTTAAAGCTGGGTAAGGGGAGATGTGTAACCCAGGAATACAGAACAGAGCAGGAGTAGACTGTACCCCCAGTGAAGCTGTGTGAGCACCCTTGGGACACAGGTGAAGAGATCAAGGAAGCCAGAGAAGTGAAAATGACATACCCAAGGTCATTCAGCAACACCCCTGGGCCAGGCCAGCAAAGAGAACCAAGAGGAAGCTTGCCCAAGGCATGATGGGTACTCATGAAGGTTTACCTGTGGAGGAAAAGACCGTGGGGAGATTCTGAGCTATTTGTGAGACGCAGTCGTTCTAGAGTTTGTCAAAGCCCTCAGTTGTAAGACAGGTGGATACCTGTGGTCATAGAGCCACAGATGGCTGTAAGTGACCTTGGAACCCTGTGTGACATGAGAGGAGGCAGAAGGGAACAACCCATCTAGCAAAAGAGGAAGGCATTACAGGCAGGAGATGTTTACCCAGTGTGCTGCGCAGCTCCTAACCCTGGGACTTAACATTTCCACTGCACTTTCCTCCTTCAAAAGTGCTTTGCAAACAGTAACTAATTAAAGCAGCAGGACTTCTTGAAGGGAAAATTGAGCCATTTTAATGTTTCACTTCTCTGCAAAAACTAATAAAACTGGGACCAGGGAGATAGCTCAGTGGCATAAGTGCCTGCCTGGCAAGTGCAAGGTTTCAAGTTTGATCCCCAGTACCAAAAAATAAAATAAAATAAAATAAAATAAAATAAAATAAAGGTATAATGCTTGTGAAGAGTATACAGAGCCATAAATAACCTTTGTGAGGGATTAAATATGGAGGCAAGGTGGTGGTATTCACGTCCTTGGAAGCCACTAATGGAATGTTTTTGGGATTTAAAAAGATTTTTTTGAGGGTCTTGCTCACATAGTCCAGGCTCACCTCAAACTCACAGCAGTCCTTTTGCCTCAGCCTCCCAAGGGCTGGGATTGCAGGCATGTGCCATGACAGGCTGATGTCAGTGTTACACCACTGCAACAGACACCATTGAAGATAGGGTTGTAAACACCATGGAGGTCCTCTGCAATGAGCCAAGACGTCTATGGCTGGTGTGGCTGTTAGTCCTAAGTATTTAAGGAGGGTTGAGGGCTGGGCAGGTGCAAGCAGGAAGGAGGAGCCAACCAGGCCCTCTTCGCCTTCTTTCCGAGGGGTCTTCTGAAGAGTTCCAGTGAGCAGGTGCCTTCCCAGCACACTGCTATTACCAGAGGTGAAATGTTTGGTGCACATTAGGACATTCAGACCCATGCACATACTCGCTTATTGCTGTCCAATATACAATGTTTAAAAATACTCATAGTTCTGATATTCTCCAGGGTCTTCACTCGTTGCGTTCTCCTCTCTCTCTGTCTTTTTCTCTCTCCCTCCCTCGTTCCCTCTCTCTCTCTCTCTCTCTCTCTCTCTCTCTTTAAATGTAGCATGTACAGGGTCTACAGGGTCTCACTACAGAGATCAGACTCGTAGCGATCCTCCTGTCTTTAGCCTCCCAAGTGCTGGGATGACAGGCCTGCACCGCCACTCCCAGTCTCTATCTCTGTCTCAGTGTGTCCTGGGGAGCAGGGCTGGCACGGTGCACCCAGGTATTGAATCCCTGGCCCCTGTGTCTGCCTAAGCAGTCACTTTAATCCACTGAGCTATCTGGCCAACCCTTACCCATTGAGTTCTTAATCTGAATGTATTATTTCACCAGGATTTACATTTTCCCACATTATTCTAGAAGGAGAACTGACGAGTTGCTCTTTCCTGGTGGAGACAGCCAAAAGGAAGCAGTTGGAAGTACTCAGAAGGGTTTGCCGTAAGAATTCCTGAGATTCTACCTTCTGCCGGTCCTGATTTTGACCTCAGCCACAAATGGCAGAGCACTGGGCATCCCAGGACCTTGGAGGAATGCCGCTTTTCAGGAAAAGATCTTTGGAGTTGAAACAAAGGCCATTATCTTATAGCTGGCAGTGGAAGCTCTTGGGAAAGACCTTAGAAAATAGAACCAGAGACTGGGAGGCTCCAGCAGACCTTTGCATGGCTGAAAAGCTAGGCAACTCCAGGCAAACCTCTACTCTGTGCAGCCTTCACTGTCTTGCTGGTTGAAGCGGACTTGGGTGATGCTGAAAGTCCCATGGCCATTACAATTGAATTTCCTATGATCACGCATGGGAAGTCCGAGGCGTTGTCTCCTCAGGCTGAGACTCCTGTACTTGCTGTATGGTGTGGACAGTCATCGGGCTGCCCAGTTGCTAGGATTGCTGCTGCTGGTATTTGAAGACGGCTGGACTGAAGGCCAGGTGGTGACTTTCCATGTGCCATGCCCAAACCATCTACCCTTCAGCCATCCATAAGGGCTAACATAGAGCTCTGCTGCGGCAGCAAGGCCCAGTTAACAAATATGCTGCAGAGAACACCCTCAAACATCCACCAACATGGCCATGTGGCCTAGCGTATGGCAGCCGAATCCAGTCTATGAGTTGAGAATTTGCTTAGTCTGCATTATATTTTCATGTTTGATTTTCACTATTTCAAGAACAAGGAGACGGGCCCGTCAGGATGGCTCAGGGGTCTAAAGCGCCTGCCTGGGAAAGCTTGGGCGGCTTCAGGGACCGCAGTTAAGATCCCCGGCACCACAAGCTGTGCCAGCCTTGCCCTCGGGGCGGGCTGAGCCAGCCATAAAAATGAGTGAATAAACAAACAAAGGTTCTGAAACAAGAAAAAAATAAATAAATTAAAAATTAAAAATTATTAAAAAAAAAAAAAAAAGAACAAGGAGATTTCATGTAAAAGTTTGAGGCTCCCACCTTGTAGAATGCAGCAGATGACCTGGTCGCACTGGGTTCATTGACACCAATGATCCGCCAGAGGTGAGAGGGGCTGAGGTGTTGCAGTTCACTGTAAAGCTCAGGTAATGAAAGCCTGATCCACTACCCGGCTGTACACAGAGATGGTGGAAGCCAAGCGTGATGGCACACATCGGTAAACCAGGCATGCAGCAGGCTGGGGCAGAAAGAGAACATCACAGTTTTGAGGCCAGCCTGGGCATGTTGGCAGGACTGTACCCCAAAATAAAAGATAAAAAAGGCTGGGGTCAGGGAGATAGCTGCATGGTACAAGGGCCTGCCTGGCAAGTGCAAGATTGTGAGTTTGAATTCTGATCTGGCAAAAAAAAAAAAAAAAAAAAAAAAAAAAAAAAAAAAAAAAAAAAAAAAAAAAAGAAGATAAAAAGGGCTGAGGCACTAGCTCAGTGGTAGCACATCCCCAGGTCCAGCCCCTCCTACTGAAAAAAAACCATCAGTGGCACCTTTAAGAAGTAGAACCTGGTGGGAGATAATTAGCTCACTTAGTGAGTTAGTGCTTCCAGAGAGTGGGTTGTTTTGAAAGAGCAAGCCTGGGCTCTCCCCATCTCTGGCTTCCGGTCTCATGGTGTGATCTTTTTTTTTTTTTTTTTTTTGCCTGCTCCACCTTTGTGATGCCATGTGCTGAGTTGATGTCGGTGCACTGCTCTTAAGACTCTGAACCGAAAGCTTAAGCTGTTTTTCTTTGTGAAGTCTTGGGTCTCTGGTATTTTGCTATAGCAACTGAAGACTAATGCAGGGCTGGAGGTGCCTGAACCTAAGACAAGGACGCTGTGAAGAACGCTCATTCGGAACCTGTCTGTCATGTTGGGCAGCAAAGAAGCTGGACTGAGAGTCTCTCTGTCTTTCCTTCTGTCTCTCTGTCTCTGTCTCTGTCTCTCTGTCTCTCTATCTCTGTCTGTCTGTCTCTCTCTCTCTCTCATATTGGAAATCAGACTCAGTACCTTGCACTTGCCACACAAGCGCTGTCCACTGAGCTATATCCCCGGCCCTTAGCTGCCTCCTCTCTGAGGAGCCTCTCACTACTTGCTGATCCTGAAAACCTCTCACAAAACTACCCATTTGGCTTGGTGCCACTGACAGAGCACGGAACACCCTGTCACGCCAGGGAAGCGCTGTGTCAGGGAAGGACCTTCAAGCTCAGGGAGGGCCCTCAGCTCTTCCTTTCTGAGGAGAAGAACCAGTCTCAGCGGTTCAGAGAACGTAAAAGAGGAAATGTCAAGCACTTGGAAGACATGATGCAAGCAACCACATCCCTGGTCAGGTGATGGCTCAGCAAAACCTCTCACACTGCTCTCCCAGAACCTGGGCCATCTGCCCATAAGGAAACGGAGGTCCCAGAATCCCAGAATGACAAGGCTATAGGAAGCAGGAGAGGTCTGCTGCAGCATCTGTGTCCCCTCTCCCACACCCAGAGCATCTGTCAAAGGTTTCTCTCCTGCCTGGATGAGAATCACTGAAAGAACGCAGAGATGGCCCTATGCAGGCAAAGGAGAGAGCTCTGGGTGCAGAAGAACGAGGAAGAAAAGTCGAGGCAACAACTGACCTAGACAGTCAGATCCCAAGTGTGCTTTGGTCTTGTGGCTGGAAAGGAGGACCCAAAACACAAAGCTATCCATACAGATCAACCGCCAGATGCCCACTCGCCCAACATTCCAGTTAAATTGCCTTTAAAGAGCAAATCCAGGGCCTTGGCGGGATGGCTCAGTGGTCTAAAGCGCCTGCTTGGGAAAGCTTGGGCGGCTTCAGGGACCGCGGTTCGATCCCCGGCACCACATGCTGCACCAGCCCTGCCCTTGGGGTGGGCAGAACCGGCCATAAAAATGAGTGAGTAAACAAATAAAGGTTCTGAAACAAGGAAAAATAAAATAAAATAAAATAAAAAAATTCTTTAAAAAAAAAAAGAGCAAATCCAGGGCCTGGCGGGATGGCTCAGTGGTCTAAAGTTCCTGCTTAGGATAGCTTGGGCGGCTGCAGGGACTGCGGTTCGATCCCCAGCACCACATGCTGCGCCAGCCCTACCCTCAGGGCAGGCTGAGCCGGCCATAAAAATAAATAAATAAACAAACAAAAGTTCTGAAACAAGAAAGAAAGAAAGAAAGAAAGAAAGAAAGAAAAAAAGAAAGAAAGAAAGAAAAAGGCAAATCCATGCACAAAGAGGAAGCAAATGGTCCTGGGATCATTCGGCACAGTGGATAAAAGATGAAGAGACTTTGCCTCCCGACTGGAGAAGCACAAGAGAATCTGCAGTGGTCTGGGTGTGCTTTTGTTGTTCTTCCCATATCTGTGGGCTCCATCCTCAGAGGGGTGGCATTGGGAGGCCGTGGGACTTTAAGAGGTGGGGCTTAGTGAAGGCTTATCTAATACCTGGGAGGCTGAGGCAGAAAGATCATAAGGTCCAGGATGGACACTATGTCTCAAAAAAGCAAAGCAGACAAAATAAAAAAAAAAAAAAAAAAAAAAAGCAAAGCAGAAAGCTGCAAGGCCTAGCAGGGAGTCCTCAGATTCCTTGGAGGGCGCTGCCCTCATGAGAAGGTCCTTACGCAGGACCAAGCCTGGTGCCTGCTGTGGCCTGTGGTTTCCTGCTCCAGATCTGATCCTTCCCCCATGTATACTCTATCACTGGAGTAGGGGGCTTTACTAACATTGCAATATTCTGTTTGGACTTTTCTCCTTTCAAAATTGAGTTAAAGGGCCTGGCGAGATGGCTCAGTGGTCTATAGCGCCTGCTTGGGAAAGCTTGGGCGGCTTCAGGGACCGCGGTTCGATCCCTGGCACCACATGCTGCGCCAGCCCTGTCCTCGGGGTGGGCTGAGCCGGCCATAAAAATGAGTGAATAAACAACAAAAGTTCTGAAACAAGAAAAATAAATAAATAAAATAAAAAATTCTAAAAAAAAAAATTGAGTTAAATCAATCTCCTCTCTTCATAAAGTCAGGTGCCTCAGGTATTTTGTTCTGGTAACAAAAATCGGGTGAATACAAGCTAAAGCATGATGGTGCCCACCTGTAATCCTAGCATTACAGGAAGCTGAGGCAGGAGGATCATGAATTTGAGCCTAGCATGCACTCTTTACTGATTTAGTGAGATCCTGGCTTAAAACAGAAAAAAAGAAAAATTATCTCAGAATATACATGTTGTGATAAGAAAAACCAGAGTGCATTTAAAATTTTATAATGTATTACAAGCAAGGACACATTGCAACCAATCTCCTTCAAAATAGCCCCTATTTATACAATCCTTCATTTAATTTCCCGTTGTCCTACTCAGGAATTCTAAAATCTTATTTTACTACTGCAATTCACTAAATTTGAAAAAGCTTGTTTTATTAATAGTAACATAAATAGTTAACATCACGGGTCTTTTTTCTTTTATTTTGGGGAAGGGTCTGCAGGGTGTTCAGGGTCTCACTACTAGATCAGACACATAGTGATCAGCCTGTTTACCGCTTCCCAAGCGCTGGGATTATAGGCACACACCACCACGCCCAGTCTCAATTTCCATCTCAATGTACCCCCAGAGGTAGAGCTGGTATAGCAGGCCTGGGGATCGAACCCCTGGCCCCTGCACCTGCTTGCAGGCTCTTTAATCTGCTGAGCTATTTGGCTGGCCCAACACCACAGGTCTTATCCACAGCAACTGAAATACTGAACACATTTCCATAAGGCAAAGACTTTTTTTTATTTTTTATTTATTTTTTTAAAGAAGTTTTTATTTTATTTATTTTATTTTTTCTTGTTTCAGAACTTCTGTTTGTTTATTTATTTATTTTTATGGCCGGCTCAGCCTGCCCTGAGGGCAGGGCTGGCGTAGCATGTGGTGCCAGGGATCGAACCCATGGTCCCTGCAGTCGCCCAAGCTTTCCTAAGCAGGCTCTTTAGACTGCTGAATCATCTCGCCAGGCCCAAGGGTTTGTGATCAAGTCTATGCTTTTTTTTTTTTTTTTTTCTTTCCGGACAAGATCTCACTAGGTAGCACAGGCTGGCCTCAAACTTCACAGCAATCCGTCCCCAACCCCGAGTCCTGGGCTTATAGGCATGTGCACCACGCCTGGCTTGATCTGAGCTTTTAAAGCACTTTATCTAGTAGCATAAAGGATGGCTCACACAAACAGGAATTTCAGCTAGAAAGCTTGCCTTTCCTTCAACTTGCAGATACTTACTGAGCATCTCCTGCTGGCTGTAAATGCTATCAAGGTGCACAGAGCCTCCAGGGTTGCAGGAGGAGATCCCCAGGGCACTGTGGGCCCAGCCATGTGTTTTGGCTACTCTTCTTGTTGCTGAGACACAAGAGCCCACGCTCTAAGTTCAAGGAGAAGAGGTTTACTTGATTTACTCACAGTTTATAGAGGTTCCAATTCATGGGTGACTGGTTTCAAGGCAGGGTGGCACAGTGGAAGGGACATCAAAGAGGAGAAGTAGTCCACAGTGAAGGGCAGGCAAAAGGCAGCATGCAGCCAGCAACAAGTGACAAGTGATAAGCAAGCCAGCCAACAAGCAGTGGCCCTCTCTTGTCCCTTATATCTCACCCAGGGTACCCAACCTTAATCCTACCGTTGCACTAGGAATCAAGAATCAATCCCAGCATCACATCCTTCTTTGGTGTGTACTTGCCAGGTAGGTGCTTAGGCCACTGAGCTATATCCCCAGCCCCAGCATCACATCTTCGACCCTCAAATTATGCAACCTAGATCCAGCTACCTCCAAAAAGGCCCTGCCTATCATCTCATGAGGCTTTGGAGGACATCCACACACAAACCATAAGACTATTGAAGCATCTTGGAGGGCTGGGCTTTGCAGCCCAGGCTGCAAGTGGGAGTTCACACTGCATCTTCTTTGAAGATACAGCGCTCATCTCGGACATTCAAGGATGGGTGAATGGGTGCTGCAGATGCCTCCCACACACAGAATATGCGGAGAGGCACAGAGGAATGCAGACAACAATAGCATTGATTTACTTTGGATATTGACTCTATGTGTAGTGTGCATCCTGTGCCCTACTGTCACGCCAGGCTCCCCCTTGAATATGGACTCGGTCTCACTTTACCATCAAAGGATTTCCATTTAACAAGGCAGGTTGGTGATGTTCATTGCACCATGGCAAATGAGATGATCTGTAGAGATGCAGAGGAAACACTGAGGGAACTGAGAGAAGTGTGTATGTCTATGTCTATTAGGTGGAACAATAGCAGCAATCTCCACCTCCCTCTGCATGCACGCATGTATGAAAAACTGCATTCGTGTATAAAGAACTGCAAACATGCATGACATTTGATACTCTAAGAGTGCCTTAGCATAAATGCCTCATGCAATGTACATCAGAGATAATGTAGTTTCTTATGTTTTCTATGTGAATAAATACAGCAATTTCTCAGGCAAGACCTCACCAGGAAACTTGGACCTACTGCCCTCAAGAGTCCTTTGCTTGGTCTTCCCTCGAAGGTCAGGAGATGTGGGGGAAGTGCATATTGATACGTGCAACATTTGAGGAAGTAGAGTTCGAAGGTAGATGTAGCAGGGTCTGCTGTATGATGGAAGGAGAGGAATCTAGATGACCCCAAGATGTACAGAGGCCAGAAGAAATACAACGGACGGAGGGGAAAAAGAAACAGACAAGATATAGCACTGGTTTAGCTAAAGAGAAGGTGTTTTGATTTTAGGGAGTTGGTTTCTTTTGTAGACCTCAGAAGGTTTTTGTTTTGTTTTGCTTTGTTCTCAGTGCTGGTCTTTACACTGAATTGAATACCCATCACTATCCGTTTGTATCTTTTATTTTAAGACAGAGCCTAATTACCTGCTCAGGCTGGTCTTGAATTTGATCTTTCTGCCCCAGCCTCCTGCGTAGCTTTGATTACTGGTCTACACCACCACATATGGAAGACCTCAATTTTCTTTTTATTTATTTATTTATTTATTTATTTATTTATTTATTTAAATTTAACAATGGTTATATTACATATTTTCATCATCAGATCAGTTTAGATTAATAGGTATAGGTATATAAGATTGATCAAACAATTAAACATTAACACTTTCAATAAACAGTTACTTTTTTTTTCTTCCCCTTTCTATTTTTAACAGTTGACACATTG
>PVJA010019598.1:27081-38295 GCA_004027025.1 Myocastor coypus | reverse complement strand
TCCCACAAATTCCGGTAGGTTGTGTTTGAATTTTCATTAAATTGTAGATACTGTTTTATTTCTTCTTTAATTTCATCTGTGACCCATTGGTTGTTGAGAAGAGTGCTGTTTAGTTTCCATGCAGTCCTGGAATTCCTATGGTTTCTTTCATCATTTATTTCCAATTTGATTGCACTGTGGTCAGATAATATGCATGGGACAATTTCTGTTTTCTTGCATCTACTTGAGCATGATCTATGGACTAATATATGATCTATTTTAGAAAATGTTCCATGTGCAGCTGAGAAGAATGTGTATTTTGAGGTGGTTGGATGGAACACTTTGTATATGTCCACTAAGTCCAATTGTTCCAAGTTCTGATTCAGTTCTGCCACTTCTTTGCTGAGTTTTTGTTTGCTTGACCTATCTTTTTCGGATAATGGAGTGTTGAAGTCTCCTGTTAAGATTGTAGTATTGGATATGAGATTTTTCAGGTCCATTAAGGTTTGTTTTATATAGCTTGCTGCTCCCATGTTGGGTGCATACATATTTATGAGTGTTACCTCTTCATCATGAATTTTTCCCCTAACCAGTATGTAGTGGCTTTCTCTATTTCGTTTGATCAGTGTTGGTTTGAAGTTTAGACTGTCTGCAAAGAGGATTGCTACCCCTGCTTTTTTTTTGAGGTCCTGGAGCATGTAGTATTGTTTTCCAACCTTTAACTTTAAGCCTATGAGTTTCTTTACAGGTTAAATGTGTTTCTTGTATGCAGCATATTTTTGGGCTGTGTTTCCTTATCCACTCTGCAAGTCTACTTCTTTTGATTGGAGAATTGAGTCCATTTGCATTGATGGTTATAATTGTAATGTATTGACTTATGGCTGACATGACTCTTATTCACTAGTGTTTACCAATTTTTCCTCCTATTTTTAGTTGGTTACTCTATTTGGTGGGATCCTTCTGTTCTCATTTGTTGAATTCGGGTCATTTTGGTCCCTTTCTAAAATATTTCTTAGAATATTATGTAGCACTGATTTTGATGTCATGAAATTCTTCAGCTGTTCTTTGTTATGGAAATATTTCACTTCTCCCTCATACTTGCCGGGTACAATAGTCTGGGCTGAAAATTGTTTTCATGGAGGCCTTGAACCACTCTGCTGCATGCTCTTCTTGACTTCATGGTTTGTGAAGAGAAAGCTTCTGTTATTCGGATGGGTTTTCCTTTAAATGTGATCTGTTTCTTTTTTCTAGCAGCTTTTAGTATATTATTCTTCAGCTGGATTTCTGGTGTCTTGACCATTACATGTCTTGGCGTGTTTTTAGTTGGGTTGATGTTATTTGGGGTTCTGTAGGCTTCAGTTACCTGAATGTCTGATTGTTTTCTCAGATTTGGGAAGCTTTCTGCTATTACTTCTGCCCATATTATTTTTATATCATTTGTATTGACTCCTTCTTTCTCATTGATTCTCATTAATCTCACGTTGTTCATTTTCATATCGTCTTGCAGATGATGAATTATTTTTTCCTGCATTTTGGTTGTTTTTAAAAGATCCTTTCTTACCCTTTCACTGGCTGCAATCTTCATTTTCGTTCATTTGGCTCTGCCAACTTGTGATCGAGGTTTTATTTTCTTGCATATCTCTTTGAAACTGTTTCATGCGATCTATGTCTTTCCTATATTGCTCTGTCAGGGAGTCCATCATTTTTCTATTCTCCTCTAATTTTTTATCGATGTCTTCTTTAATAGTATTGAAGTCTGTCATTATGGTTATCCTTTCTCTCTCTAATACAGAGATTATTTCTGTTCTGTTCTCCTTTCTACTTTTATGTAGTTGTTCCGCTACTTGGGATGCTATTGATTTAGGCATGTCTTTGCAACTTTAGATATTATTTCTGCTCTGATGTCCTCTATACATTTCTCCAGCCGTTTTTCCACTTCATGTATTTCTTTTTTTACTTCAGATGTTATCTCTGATCTCAGTTGCTCTATAAGTTTCTGCACTTGTGTGTCTGCCTCAGATGCTACCAATTCAGAGGTTTCATCCGTATAATTCTCATTTTCTTCCATGATAGTGTCTTCTGTATTTGGATTGGGTGGGCACGGGTCCTGAGATTGCCTCCTACGCCTTGTTGTTATCATTTTGTATGGAAGCGACCTCTGCACTTTGGTGGTGTTATGGTGTGTCTATGGGCATTTGGTCTGGAGACTCCAAGGTGGTTCTTCTACAGAGGTTCCTGACTCTTGTGTTGGGGCTCTGGCTGCTAGCTTTTGTGAATCCTGGCGGATGTGGTCTGTAGGTGGAGGTGGAGCTTTGGGATTGAGTAGTCCTGGTAGGGTCGTGGACCAGATTGGTTGCCAAACGGGCTATTTGATGTGTTCGGTGCTGGAGCTTGGGCTGGAAGGGTTAAAAAAAAAAAAAAAGGTGGGGGGGAACGGGAAGGCAGGCCAAGGATCCTGACCCAGCTGGCACACGGGCTCAGCTCCCAGTGGTGCGATTTGCGTCTGGGCTGGAACAGGAAGTTAGTCGCGGGAACGCAGAGGCGGGGCAGAGGGGCACAGGGAGCTTACCCGCGGCGGTCGCGCAGGCTCAGCTCCCAGTGGTACGATTTGGGTCTGTGCTGGAACCTACTTTAGATGTTTTTAACCTCAGATATTATAGCAAATCAGGTATTATTTCCCAAGTTCATGAAATCAAGAACTGTACAAAACTAGAATATACTTAATATATAAACAGGCCTCACAGAATCTAGTATACATTTTGATTTAAAAAAAATGATTCCAGAATTTAGTCTCAGTATGCTTCATTTGTTACTCTGAAGATAAAATTAGTTGTAACAATTAGATTGTGACTCAGAGTAGACCTTGGTTTGAAGTCTAAAAGAAAAAGTACTCTCAGATATTTTAGAAGAAAATATTTAATAGAATTTTTTATTTTGTCATTCATAAGGCAAAAATTAATACTCTTTAGAAATCTAAATGAATTCTAAAGTTGATAAAACAAACGTAAAGAAAAAATTATCAAGATATAATTTATTGATATCAATATATATAAATACAGACTAATAATTTAGAATTTATACAAATTGATCCTACGAGAATATTGTTTTTGAATGAAATTTGTTGTGTAGTGTCAAAGCCAAGAGTAATGACAATTTAAAACATTTGTATTTTTCATTTATTAAACTTTTTTGAGCTGGCCAAATAGCTCAGTGGATGAAAGCACCTGGAAACAGGGGTAGAAGCCAGGATTTTCCATCCCTGAGCCTACAGTGCTGACCCTGCCTTGGAGGTGCTGAGGGCGTAGTTGAGAGTGAGAGTAGTAGCCTGCACCTGTAAACCCAGCTCTTGGGAGGCTGTAAAGAGGCAGATCCACTGTGAGTACGATCGAGTAGTGAGACCCTGGACACCCTGTAGACCCCTCCCTAAAATACAAAAACAAACAAAAAAGCAAATAAAACTCACTTTTTCTATTGTAGTCAGTATACATGGGAAAACAATTTAATGGAAGACAGATAATTTATAGGATTGTTTATATAATATTTACCCAAAGAGTAACGTAAGAGTTCAGGATATCTCTCCACACATTAGAGACTTAAGCAATATAGCTGCAGGCCTGGATCCCTGGCAGTGTCTTGTAGGAATCCAGTTTAATGTCCTCCATTTCCATGAATCCAGTTGGATGCCTGGAGTCCACAACAATGTGATATGCAAGTCTGCATCACAGATCTGCACTGGAAGGCCCAAGGTTAGTGGAAGAAGCAAGAACGTCTGTTCCAGTAAGAAGGATCTTTGCCAGCAGACTGAATGATCGACACTGCAGCCAGGTAGTGATGCTCAAGTGAGCCTGGAGTTCCCCTGGAAAGAACCAGAGATTAGCAAGCGTGGAGACATGAACTCCTCCAACAATGAGAACAGCTAAGTTCATATAGGAAAACCAACATGACAGGCTTCTCTAGGAGAACCAAGAGCACACCATCTTCCCCTCCAGTTATCCTTTTATGGTATTGGCAACAATCCTCAGTGGACCACCCACACCAGCACCAGGCTGATTCAGTTCCCCTGAGTGTTACAAGTTGCCTATCCGTCCTTCCAAATAATAAGTTAATAAAACACATATTTAACATATGATATAGGATAATATATGGCATACTGTGTAAATAATGTAAGCTATAATATACATTATAGACATGTATCCATTTAGTATATAAAACATAAGTCTATGCTTTCAATACACAATACATTTTATATGTATACATTAAATCAATGTACACATACACACGTTTTGGGAGATGTGTGCTAAGAACTGAACACAAAGGAATTCTACATTGATCTACAGGGTCTCCCTCAGTTATCTAGGTGAGTATTTAATCTGAGATTATTTGAACTCATCTTTCCAAGTAGGCTGACTTACAGGGTTAAAAAATAAAAAAATGAAAATCAGGTATTTTAAGGAGGTACAATTTTTCTTTGAAAATACTGTTTCTGGACATATATTTGGATTTATGTAAGTTTTTGCCTTGTGTTAGGATGTTGTTAACGTTTTTTTAATTTCTACAAATCAAAATTTTTATTCATATATATTTTCCTGAATATGCATATGAACAGATAGGCAGAGAAATAATGAAATGCATGTTTCTTAATTTTTATGAATTGATAGATATGGGTAGAATAAAGGAAATGATGCTTAAACTGGTTCATGAAATCAAAATACTTTATTATATCACTTTTAAATCAAATATATAAGAGTATTTTGTTCTGTTTTGTATGGGCTAATACTAGCAATTAGGTTGTCTCATTAAGAGAATAATGTAAATTGTTTCTTTTGAAATTAGTTCATGAAAAAAATCAATGTGCACATAAAAAATCTTGGTATAAATTTTGGGCAGAAGAGAAATTGAAAAATAGATACTCAGATATTATTAATTAAAAGAAAACTCATATGAAGAGTTTAACATATATGATTTAGGATTCAAAATATTTACTTAGAAATTGATTTTAAAAAGGATAAATTATTATTGTTTTACATTTTAAGAACTGTGAAAAGTTGCAAGGGAATTAGTTTTCTATTCAAAGGACCCCACTTTTATCAACAACCAAGTTGTACTATAGCTGGTACCTTTTGCAAAATGCTGTACCTAAAGGACCTTAAAATTACTAGTTGTAAAAGATACAGCCTCTAAACTAAATCTTAAAGAGATAATCTAAACTAGTTGATTAAGCACTTTAATCACAATAATTTTTTAGAGGTAATGATGAACCCAATTTTAGACTACGTACCATAAATAGAAGCATGAATGTTGTGTATTAATCTACATAATAAACCTTCCTGGAGTTCAGTCTTAATGATATATGGAGAACATATACTTTCAGCTATAGTAGATCCTGATATAATTATAATGAGAAAAGACAATGTATTGGAAGACAATGTAATTGTCTTGTATATTTCATTCTAGTTACAGAATGTAAATTAATATAAAAATTTACATGTGAGACTTCATGAAATATACACTTTAAAAAACACAGGTAATACACTTTCAGGAAACAATGGTGGGAAAGTCATAGGGAATTCATTTCTAATCCAAAGGTGGGACTGGGAAATTGGAATAGAATATATTGATCCATTATTCAAACTATAGAAAAGAAGTCCCCACCTGCTAATACATTTCAGTTCATTAGTTGGCCAGGTAATAGCTCCTGTTCACTGTGATGCCTAACTGGAAACCGTGAGTGATGCCCATTGTATAAACCATTCCAAACTAACAAGCCATTCTGCCTCTGTACTCCTGCTTGCTTATCTCATATAAATCCTAGGCCACTAGAGATCAGGGCCTGATAAGCTGGGAATGAACCTGTTTAGTGCCCATTGATATAAGTAGAACAGCCTCTAAATCCTCAGTGTTATTTTTCTGTTTCTCCTTACCATTGCAAAACAAGATTCATCGGAGCAATATTAGATCTAACTTCTAGGTCTAGAGTCCAGAACACACTCTGCTGTAACAGGGGCACCCTAGGAAATGACCATTCTCACTCCTACTGATGTTCTAGTTGCAGCACACATAACTGCTTCCTTGGGCATGTTTTGTATGCTGCCTGAGACTTCCTTTGGGAGACACTGCGTGTTGTTTGAGAACAACCTCATTTTGGGTCTCCACCGCAGCTGCACTCTTGTAGCCTCACGGTATATTGCTCTACTGGTAGCTGATTGCAGAACTGTGACCCACAGCACACTGCCTGTCCTCTCTGTACCTTTTTTGAAATCTCAGTGCAAGCCCGTGTGACCCTATTGAATTCTGTACACTTCGTAAACTCAGTATAGCATAGACAACTCCAGAGTCTCCATCAGTCTACTGTACTTGGATTTCTTCCTCCAAGGCTATCATGGCCTATGAGTGCCTGGCTATCTGATCATGGAGGAATGAATTACCTGACATGGTTCTGGAAACAAAGGGCAGGCTTTTTTTTTTTTTTTTCTTTTCTGGAGTGATTTTACCATGGAAATTATTTTGAATGAATTTATATTTTCATACCTTCGATTCAGTGATGGACTGCATTACAGATTTCTGAGATATCTTTGAGACTTGTTTTAAATACAAATCACTTGATTTCCTTCTCTTTAAGTTGTCATGCTTTCTAAACTTTTTTTCATATATTTGCATAATATTTTCTTTCCTGTTGTTTCCCTCTACAAATTTATTTAGAAGTAAACCAATAGCCACATAATGCCTAGCAGTCTGATACCTTGAATAAATGCTTTACACCTTTAAAATCACCTATACCAAATAAACTGGTTTATTAGTTTTAAGAATGACCTCCTACCTGAATTTTATTTACCTGAATTTTTCTATCACAGCTTTTATTTTCCATATTTCACCATCATCTTCTCTTTTCATACCTTGAAGAGCAGCCTGTCAATTTCTGGTTGCAGCATAGGTTTTTCCCGCCTGCTCCAAGTACCTCTATCTCCTCCTGGAAATCAGATTCAAAGACTTCGCCACACTGTTAGTTATAATTACAGTGATGGTGCAGCATTTTATTTATTGAACTTTCTGTCTCTTTATATTAACTTATAAAGAGAACAGCTTTATTTTGACTTAGGGTTCTGGAAAACTCGGTCTGAAACTGAGAGGTCTGCAGTCCTCAATATCCTGCTAAGACTAGCTAAGAACTACCAAAAGTCAAACAACAGTGAGGCTCTCCCAGCCTTCTCAGGGCAGTCTTCCAGGAGCTTAAAGACTTTGTGACTAGTCTCAGCCTTTAAAACGTCCATAATACTTCTCAAAATGCCATTCAGGGGACCAGACTTTTAATGTCCGGGCTTTAGGGAGTGCTCATTCAAATGACAGTACTTCTACTTTTCTCTCCTTCACTATGGAATTGCTTGTTTCTTTCAATATTCTCGGGGTGGTTCAGTTAAGCATGACTGAATCAGGGAGCGGCTTGCATTCTCTGACAAATACCCACAGCTTACTAGATGAGTTATTTTACTTAGAACTGCAGACAGGAAGGATAAGAGTTTAATGGTTGAAAATTGTGGTGTAAATTTTATAATAACAGTAAAAGACATTTTGTATCAATCTCCTTCAAAATATTCTCCTTCAGTTTCCCCACATTTGTATCTTCAGTCTTGTCACTTTCAGAAACAGTTCTGAAAGACCCTTTTCATATCTTTATGATGCGTTGTCAAACACGGTGAGTGCTGCTATCAGTTGCCATGTGACAGAAAGGTAGGCTTACGAAATCATTAGGTGTGTCCTTGTCCACCTTCTTCATGGATCTAGTACTGTGACTTCTGGCCTTTCAGCACAGTCAAAATAATTATCAAAGGCAAACATTTTGAGTAGTTTTGAGACGGCTATAAAAGCACAACTAAAGACCTTATCAAAAGAGGTATCCCAGAACTGCTTCAAAAGGGAGCAAGAGCAACAGGATAAATGTGAGAAACAAAGGGAAAATTTTAAAGGGGATCAATGGCAACATCTTTTGTCACTCCGTGAAATTCTTAATTTTTTTCTAAATCTTATTTATTTATTTGGTACACCATCTTGCTACACAACTCAGAATCATAGTAATCCTCCTCTTTCAACCTCCCTAGCACTAGGATTACAGGTATGCACCACCACCCCTGGTTTTGGTGGCCTGCTTGGCCAGGGCTAGCACATCATGTGGCCAGCACAACATGTGGTACTGGGAATGGAACCTGGGTCCTTGCTCTTGGCAGACAGGTGCTTAGACTGTTTAGTTATCACCCCAGCCTTTCAAATTTTATTGACTACCTAATATGCTTAAAACCACCTTTGCATGAGCATAACATACAAGATCAAGGTTAAAGTACAAGGTACTAAGAGAGTGAAGAATAATTACTCAGTATTTAAAGATAAACATGGCTTTTATTACTGTTAGAATGGGCCTCCTGCTCTGATAATAATACTTTTAGAATTTAAACATTAACCACAGTTTCATTCAACTAAGTAGGTATCCATAATCACTCAACCTGATAGTACAAGCAAATTGTAAATTGTGAGGTGTTCTAAAAATATTCAACGGCAGTTCTGATTACTCTCTTTTCTTACACAGTTTAAATTTATATTGTAGGAGCAGGCAAGATAGCTCAGCAGACCAAGCTCCTGCTTTGGCAAGTGCAAGGATCAGGGATCAATTACCGACCCTGCATGCTACTCGGGCCCCCCTCCTGCTAAACCAGTGTCCAGGAATGGTGGCATATGTCTGTAATCCTAGCATGGGGGAGGCTGAAAACTTGAGGATTGCTAGATGTCTGATCTGTTTAGTGAGACCCTGTACCAAGTACACAAATGAAAAATAAAAAAATAAAAATAAAGTTATATTCTGTCAACTATTAACTATACTTTGAAAAATATCACTAGTTAAGCACTAAGGAGCGTAAGTTACAATAAGTTTAGTATGATGTAGAAGATGATGTGAGATAATTCCTTCCAGAACAATTTTGTTTAGATATGACACATCATGTATATCTAACCCAATGAATTAACTTTGGAGAAAGAAAGACTACTTTCGCATTTGCCGAGTGCAGATGGTAGACTCTTTCAGAAGTTAATGTGGGCCTCTAAATCTTAGTCATGAAGTATGTTTTTCATGGCAAAATTCAAATTTTTGTCACCTTCTTAAATGTCAAAAGACAAGCCAATAAGAATCCTTAGGGGTGTTAATCCGAAACTTTTATTAAGAAAGGTAATATGAGGAACTTTTTATGTACATCGAACTTCATGAATCGCTGGCATTATGACTTTGCTTCTCCTGTCATTTATCTTAAACTGATCTGGACTCTTCTTTACACGAACAACCTTTTATAAAAGTTCAGGGTTATAAATAAGTAAAATTTCTGAACTACGGTTCTGAAAAGCACAATTTAAAATACATCAATATTATACATTTTTGAATATTTAAAAATATCCAAGTTTCTGAAGCCATTAGTATAAAAACTACTTTCAGCTCATTTGGTATTGATTTTACACTAATGATAAAAGTTTGTTAGAACTGGAAGGGGACTTGGAAAATTTTTTACTATTTCCATTTCTATAATCAATCTATACTATTTTTCAACTGTATATCATATTTAAATTTGCCTAAATCTGATTTTAATATATTCCCTATGTCATCTGTTAAGTACCTCAAAATTATTAAAAGGAAATAGCATTTTATTTATTCTAGAAAAATGTAACTGGATCTCTTTAAGTAATACATATCACTGGCATTTCATATTAAAATGGATATTTTTATAGAGCTCATTTTAAAAATGTAGGCTGCATTTGTTTGACACCACAAGAGACAGATTTCAGCAAATCTAGCTTCTGATTCTGATTCATATGTGAATTTATTATAAGTAAATGACCACTATGTAACATTTTCTGTTATATTTATCTAAAATACATTCTCTATGTTTTACCTTCTTGACATTCAGAAAACATTAAAACATTATTTCCTTCAGAGTAAGACTGAAATAGTTCGTGATAGTTCTAAGAAATGCAGACCATTTCATCCAAAACATGTGAAAGTTGGAAATGCAAAAATAACATGGCCACCATTCACAGTGATTTCATTTACATGCACAAGATGTAAGAGGAGATGATATTTTCTCTATAGTATTCAACTTTAAAAAGATAAACTTCGTTTCGGCCGGAACCGCCATCTTCCAGTAATTTGTCAAAATGACTAACACAAAGGGCAAGAGGAGGGGAACCCGTTATATGTTCTACAGGCCCTTTAGAAAACATGGGGTGGTTCCTTTGGCCACATACATGCGAATCTACAGAAAGGGTGACATTGTAGACATCAAGGGAATGGGTACTGTGCAAAAAGGAATGCCTCACAAATGTTACCATGGCAAAACAGGAAGAGTCTGCAATGTTACCCAGCACGCTGTTGGCATTGTTGTAAACAAGCAAGTTAAGGGCAAGATACTTGCCAAGAGGATTAATGTACGTATTGAGCATATTAAACATTCAAAAAATCGTGATAGCTTCCTGAAACGTGTCAAGGAAAATGATCAGAAAAAGAAAGAAGCCAAAGAGAAAGGTACTTGGGTTCAACTGAAGCGCCAGCCTGCCCCTTCCAGAGAAGCGCACTTTGTGAGGACCAATGGGAAGGAACCTGAGTTGTTGGAACCTATTTCCTATGAATTCATGGCATAAACTGGGATGTAGTTCTGCCATTCACCACCTAATTGACAGCTTAAGTGTTCTAGGTCCTGTATAAAAATAAAATTTCCCTGTGTTGTAAGGGTGATTTTCTTAGTTGAAGAGGTATGTGGTGCCTTCTTACCTCAAACATATCTCAGCAGATTTTCACAGTAGTGAGTAATTTTGTCTGGTCTTTACTCTTAAGTGTTTTCTTACTGGAAAGTATTGCTGAGGTATAGTGCAAGTATATACCCAAATATTCATAAAATATTTATATTGGCTTGAAGATCTTGTAAGTCACCATTTGGAAAAGATGCATCCAAATAAATGGAAGTCACTTCAGAAACAAATGTAAGTCCATTTCAGTTAAATAAATTGTTTAAAGCAAAAAAAAAAAAAAAAAAAAAAAAAAAAAAAAAAAAAAAAAAAAAAAAAAAAAAAAAAAAAAAAAAAAAAAAAAAAAAAAAAAAAAAAAAAAAAAAAAAAAAAAAAAAAAAAAAAAAAAAAAAAAAAAAAAAAAAAAAAAAAAAAAAAAAAAAAAAAAAAAAAAAAAAAAAAAAAAAAAAAAAAAAAAAAAAA
>PVJA010019598.1:0-26981 GCA_004027025.1 Myocastor coypus | reverse complement strand
CATGAAAAGAAAATAACTGTCAAAAACACACTTGATTAATAACAAATGAAATTATAAAAAGAAACTTGTAATATGCGGCTGTATTCTCCCTAAGGTAAGGACTTTACTCTTTGCTCTCACCATAAGAATATTTCCATTTTTACGTCTTTGTTTTCTACTCTTCCAGCTCCTCTAGTCCCTTGAAGTTTTGTTGTGATTATGAGTACAGATGAATAGTTTATTTACTAAAATATTCTTTTCTTCCAGGAATATGTTTTAAAATTGATTTATGATATAAATTTTTGAAATAGTAGAAATATATTCTTATCAGTGTTCCTTTTTGCATATTTGTAAATACTATGAATATTTTACAATGTATAGTATTATATTATATGTACAGTTAGACAAAATGTTACATTGATAAAAATTCCTTTTGAAAATTTATTTTATTGTCTTTACAATAATTAATACATTGTGTAATGTTATCTCCCTCATAGTTGTTCACAGTACAAGATGCAGACATGATTTCTTATTTAGATATCATTAGTACAGTTCTTTCTTTGCATTGCACAAAGAGAAAGTAGCTGTATATATAGTCCAAGAGTCCATAACAGTAGTGGATTATCAGCTCATCTGCCATTATTGGAAGCTGTTGACTGGAGTCTTTTACAACTCAGCATATTAATATGGCTTTCCTTTACATACTTCATGGTTAGAATTTTCTACTGGATGGTTAAGACCAAGATAAAGCAAGTCATGTGTTACAAAAGATATAACTTTTGTATCCGACAAGGTCAGTCCAGTCTCCTCAGGATTTACTTTGAAACCATGTACTGCAGTTTGCAGAACTTTTGTCAGTGTCAGCCATCTAGATGAATCATGGCCGTTGCTTGACCATTTTGCTTTCTGTGAAATCAAATGTTTTCTCTCTATGTGGCTGTCCTTAGGCGCACTGTACATCATTGATCATTTTCCTCTGCAGCCCCACAATCACCTTAAACAGGAAATTTGGGACTCCACAGAGTTATGCACTGTTACAGTACAGGTTTTTTCACGTCCTGGATCCTCACTGACCTTGAAGGGCTAGAGCCAAACTAGTGGTTATTCTTGTATCCCTTCTTTTTCTCTAGTTATTTGATCTACCAACTTAAGTTGTTAAGAGGCTTAATAGTATTCCCTATAAGTTAGGCACTTGAGCTTAACATCACATGTGTACACGTAAATTTCATATATCTGTAAAATGAATAGATTGTGAATTTCTTTCTAAATTAATTACTATAACTATTGTGACTGACAACAAATTCTACTTTTTTTTTAAATGAAGGAGAGCCATTCATAATTCAAGTCCTTGGGTAGCTGATATAAAAGGATAACCAAATTTTGAGGCCAGCAGTGACTATGTTGTAAACTCAAAGGCAGCCCTGTTTCAAAAAACAAAATAAAATAAAATGAAATCTCTAGATTCTATTTCAAAAAACCAAAATCATAATAACAGCAACAACAATTAAAAAATAAAAGGATAACATTGCAAATTAGTTTTAAGAAGGTATTTTTATGTACTCAGTTTCCCAGGTACAGGTCATTCTAAAATCCTGATCAAAAACCATAGCTTTATAAAAGCTAAATATATCATAAAAATGAAGAATGACAATACAATGATAGCTAAATATGTTTTCATTTATAATGTATGTGCTTTATGATGAAATAACAATCAAATATGCCTTTTGTATTTGCAGAGTAATAGGATAGAAGGGCTCTGTGTTAGAATCTCCATAAAACTGATGTTTAAACACTTATCTTCTAAATATACATATATATTACATAAATATATTTTGCATTTCTTTATATATATACAAATATAACATAAGTTTATAGATGTAAATTATATATCTATATTTGTTTATTTAGAAGCTATTTGATTAGGGTCTGGGGAGGTAGCTTGGTTATCTAAGTACCTACACAGCAAGGGGAAAGACCCAGGTTCAATCCCTGGTAACACATAATATGCAGGGCCTGGAACCCCAGAAAACCAGGCATGCTGGTACATGCCCGTGATTCCATCACTGGGGAGGCTAAAACATGCAGATAACACCCTGTACTAAACACATTTTTAAAATAATAAATAAATAAATTATTTTTCATAAAAGAGAGATATTTGGTTAAATATATGTAAAAATTTTACTTTATGGATTGAATATTGTTATCTACAAAGTAATCAAGATGAAAATTTTAATTTTAAAAATGCACAGTAGGAAAGATTAAAAAAGGAAATAAGTATTTCAATAGTTCATTGCTAATATAGTTAAAATTGCTATCATTACATTTGTGTTATGAAAATGACATTCATTATGTAAAACAGATGCATGATTAGAGGTGTGTAAATTTCACAGTATTTCATTAGTTTTTTTTTCTAATTTTTAAATACTGAAAATTGAATCTAAACCTTTACCCTAAACTAAATCATAGGCTTTTAAAATTATTTCTTGACACCAGGTCTCCCAATGTTGCTAAATTTTCCAGCCTGACCTCAAACGTGTGGCCATTATGCCCAGTTTTCCAGAGTGTTAGGATTACAGGCTTGTATCACCACATCTGGCTCAGGTGTTTTCTTCTCGAAAAGGTCAAATATTGGGGCCCGGCCGGATGGCTCTGTGGTCTAAAGCGCCTGCTCGGGAAAGCTTGGGTGGCTTCAGGTACCACGGTTCAATCCCCGGCATCACATACTGTGCCAGCCCTGCCCTTGGGATGAGCTGAGCTGGCCATAAAAATGAGTGAATAAACAAACAAAGGTTCTGAAACAAGAAAAAAATAAAAAATAAATAAATAAAAGAAAAGGTCAAATATAAATATTTGACAATGGCCCATTAATAAATACCAAACAGTGTTTCTGTGAATTGTTAATGGTTTGATTTATACTACGTTGGAATATTACTTATTATTAGTTTTTCTGCTGCTTCTTGGCTTGCAATAATCTCAAATTAATTTGAACATTATAGGTGATTCATGAAAATGTTGAATCTCATACCAGTTATTTGTACCTGATGATTTTACTTAATGTGATTGTTTTCTTAATATTCAGTGAGGGTATTGAATCATATTTATTCTAAATATCATTATTTTGCAAATATATAAATATATTTAGTCAGTATATTAAATTTTGAATGTTTATAAAGATAGCAAAACTCTTCATATCATTTTATTCTTTAATTAATATAAACACAAAAGCTAATAAATCAAATATTAGAATTAAGACAGCATGATTGTAACTGCCACATATTGATTTTTTGGTCAAACTTTTTTTAAAATTCCTATATCATTTATTAGCTGCATAGTATATAAAGTATACTGAAACTAACAAATGATTCATTAAATGATACACTGAGATTTATCTCCATGAAATTAAACTTACCAAGTTTATTCACTGGAACTTTATTAATAACATCAGAAGACATGACTATAGGCATGGTTGACCAATAGTGCAAATGTTAAAAAATATATTCATTTTTTGCATTTGAAGAATATGATGAGCTGTGTGTTATATTATTTTTTTAAATCTTGATGTTTTATATAATTAATTTGAACAAAATATTAGGGAAAAAATCATTCAACCCTTGAAAACTGCTGCTTCCATATTATTCTGTACATGGATAAATTTCCAATTCACTTTATAGCAAAACTCATTATTGTAGCTATCACAAAGAAGATGGCGGCTGAATGGAAGAATGATCCATCAATCCTCACGCAATTAAATAGCTGTGTCCCTTAGGCATATAGGAAAAAAAAAAACACTGGCAAATAAATAGATGCATAATTATATTTGCTTAAGCATATTAAATAAATAAACCAAAAAAAACAAATAATTACAGATTATAGATGAAATGTTCTTGGCATATAGTGATATACATTTCCTTTAAATGAAAATAAAAAAACCTTTTGAATATTAAACAAATTTTGCTTATATTTTTCTTCATAAACAACAAATTATAGTTGCTTACTGAAAGATCTTCGATATTAATTTGAAATATTTTAATGTGAGTTGTAGTCATCTCATGTTCTCTAAGGAAAACAAGCATCACTTCTTGCACACACTGTACTACACAGTGTAGAAGTTCATATTGGCATTGCTTCCCTTTGACATTGAGAAACTCAGAAACAGCATTATAGGGTTTATTAAGCCTTGATTGGTGACAATATGCTTTGTGGTCCCATGACACTTGAGAATTTGAAAAACGTTCATAAAATTTTAGCAAACTTTTCCTCTTTGAATAGTTATTTTTTGATTGTTTTTATTAGGAATTTAGAGAAATTCCTATTTGTTGTGCAGGATGACCTGGGACTTGAGCTGCTTCTGCCTCAGTCTCACAAGTATCAGGATGACACGTTTATATCCACCACAGCCATTTCTGTGCAATTCTTTTCAAGTTACAATGTCCTTGGAGTTTTAAGTTTTGATTTCTCATATAATTTTTTCTTCCTTAAAAAGTTTTACTGTCCTTGCTTGAAACTTGGAATTTAGAGTTAAATTTTTACTTTCTTCTGTGTAAAGAGGCTGCTGAGTGTGCATAAAATGACATGACCAGCACTGTTCAAACTGTCAACTTTATACTTGTTTAAATTTAAAGTATCATAGTAACTTAGAAATGCATTCTTGTACATAAAAAGTGTTTTAGGGACTATGTGGAGTGCAAAAGAAGACTCCTCCAGTTAAGTGGAATTCTTCTACATCATGACGCATGACCTCTTGGGTGGAAACAGTATAATCTCCTTTTTTTTTTTTTTGGTCTGCACTGCTCTATATCTTTAGAAGGTTTGGCCTTAGACTATAATTTGGATTTTGGTTGTGGCATGGCCAGAAGCTTCATGATGATTTCATATATCACCTCCAGCATTTATGTGTCTACCACCTGTCACTAGATTGTCATGTCCCAAAAGTCAGTGACATTTTAAAAAATGTATTTGGTTGTTACAGGCTGTCGCTACGCAGCTTGTACTCATAGTGATCCTCCTGTTTTCAGCCTCTCCAGCATTGTGATTATAGCTGTGCACCACTAGACCCAGACTCTCCGGCCAGCTCAGCCCCCATTGAAGTTGAGCCTGACACAACATGTGGTGCTAGGGGCTGAACTGTGGTCCCTATGCTTGCCTAAGCAGGTGCTTTAGTCCCCTAAGATATCTAACTGTCTCCTCAGTGCTTTTTAAATCTAGGTCTCAAAATGAAGAAAGTAAAAAGAAAAAGCACAGTCATACCTTAGCCTATGTGTATTGTGAAAAAATAGTTAATATTTAAAGTTGGAAATCCATTTGAGGATTCCTTTTCTGAAAGAATAATGCAGTAAACTTTAACTAAATACTGCTAACAAGTGCAGTGCACTATTGTCTTCCTCATTGGATATATTAGCAACACGTTTGCACTATTATCCCTTTCATAAAATATTTCCTATGCTGTTGAATAAGGCAGTATGTTTCATTCACCATGAATTCTTTCATGGTCTGTGAAGCCCCATCAGGTGATTACCCTACTTCAACATTGCTTCTCACTTCCTGTTAAATATATTCCAGTGAATGCAGACCTATCTGATTGGCTGCATAGTGATTGTTATAAATTTCGTTGTACAACTGAACAGCAGTCTCTTCAAATACATCTCTATTTTGTAAGTTAAATGATCTGTTACACTACAGGATATCACAGTTGTCAACTGCATTGTGGATTTGGAAGATATATGTCTTTCCCCATGGTATTCATTGTTAGCAGTTAGTTATATCTACTTTGGTTGTCATTTTCCTCACCATTTATACTCTTGCTGCAGAAAAATTGTAATGTATGAGAATGATAAAATAAAATGTAATTTTGGAGTTAATACTTGCTCCGAGACATTGAAAGCTTCAAAATCTATTAAATCACCTCATTTGAAGTTTTATACATTCTATAATTAACAGTGTTTCTAAGAATTAATATTTTAATATCCAATTTTGTATGTGCGTGTGTGTGTGTGTGTTTTGGGGGTACTTGGGACTGAACCCAAGGCCTCACATATGTTAAGCTAGCTCTCTAATCTAGATTAAATTCTCAGACATTTTATGAATTTTCGTTTGAAATAAGGTCTCACTCAGTCATTGAGGCCGGCCTCCAACTCTCTGGCTTTCTTTCTCAGCCTCCTTATAGACTCTGTAGCTATGATTACACATGTGTGCCACAAAATGTGAGTCAAATTTTAATTACTAACTATGTACTTTCACGACATATAAAGTTGCTGATAAAATTACGCAACAATTATTGTTTATTTTCTCCACTAGTCATTCTTTACTTAAAAGAGAAATATATTTTAAAAAGTACAGTTCTTGACCTGAATTGATTTCAGCTTCACTCCCCACCAGGCACATAAAAATCCTAAGGGAAATAATGAATTAGGTTAAAATTAAAACCGTGAACCTAATTAAATTTGTATCTGTAATGTAAAGTATAATAATATCTAGCCCCAAGTATGTCATTTCATAGTTAATAGAGTGCCTTAATTTCTTCCTGTTTACTTTGAACTATATGAGAATTCTAATATACATAAGAAGAAATCTATTATATATACTATTAAATTCATGGTTTCTATTAATGTGTCAAATTTCACTTTCTTGATGTTAATTACAAAAATAAACAAAAATGAATATAAAAATAAAAAATAAGTTATAATACATATATTGAATACTTTTTAATTTTATAATTAAGCTTCAAGGATATAGAAAAGACCAAAAAGAAATTTCAGACTTTGGAACAGTTTATTTTTTCATGAAAAAAATATGTACTTCATTAAAATTAAAATTTTCTCTTCTATAAAAGGTACTGCTACAGGAAACAAGTCACATTCTCACAAAAATAATTTTTGAAATATATATTTGCTATGAAACTGGCATCTAAAGTTTTCAAAGAATTTCTGAAACTTAGGTATTTTACTAAAGAATACATATGAATGGCAAACAAGACTATAAAAAATTCAAGGATGGATGCAATTAAGGAATTATAAGTTAAAATGACAATATAAAATTACTAAATAACTGCTAGAGAAATTAAAATCCAAACACCCACAACTGTAAATGGTAGTAAAAATGAAGAGCTATGTAATGGTAGAAAGAAAACAAAATTGGTATAGGTCATTTTGGAAGACATTATGACAATTTCTTATGGGACAACTGTGCCTCTCGAGATATACATATATGAGCTGAAAGTTTATCTCACACAAGTGCAAATATACACTTATAACAGCTTTGATTTTTTCTTGTTTAAATTTAATTATATTTTGAAGAGTAAAAATAAAAAAGGAAAAATAACAAGAACAAAGATAGAAACTGAGTGACATATAGTAATGTACAGATTTTCAAAACAAGAATGACAAATTAACAATGGTTGTTATGTTACATACATATGTTTATTGTCAAAACTCTTGTTCAGATTAATAGACATAGGTATATGAGATTAGACAAATGATTGAACATTAAATCTTGCTTTCAATGAATATTAATTTTTTGCTTTTTGTTTTTTAAAAACTTTTAAAGAAAGCATAACTGATAAGACATTAGAAACAGTACACATTTAGAAAAAAAGATGAGAGGTTTTCAACCGTGTGTGAGTGTGTGTGTGTGTGTGTGCGTGCTTGTGTGCACACATGTGTGGGCAGGCTCTCACTATGAAGCTCCCACTCATAGTGATCTTCCTATTTCCTGCCTATCAAGTGCTGGGTTTACAGGCGTCTGCCACCATGCCCGGAATCCATCGACAGCTCAGAGCACCCAAGAACCGGGCTGGTGCACCAGGTGGGGCCAGAAATCGAACCCTGGCCCCTGCATCCACCATGGTTTTTGGATTATGAATTGCTGCCGCAATATAGTTGCTGAGATTGTTGATGTTAGCACATAGCGTTAGTCAAAGTGAAAATTTTAAAGATTAACTGCTATTAAAAAAAATCTGAGGGAAATAGCTGTTCTACATATATATTCTCATAACTTCTCCCTTCCTTTCTTTTCCTGTCATTGCTCCTTTCCCTCATCTTCATTGTTTCTGTTCAGTTCCTTTCCATTTTTCTACATCTTATGACTTTCAGAGTTTATTTCTTCTTTCAGGTTCTTACTCTAGGGAGACAATATGATATTTACACATGTGGGTCAATTTATTTCACTTGCAAGTATAGCCACTATGTGCATCCATAAAGGCCTATAAAGGCCTCAAGGTTGTCTTTTTTATTTTATTGTTTTTTTTTTGTTTGTTTGTTTTTTTGTTTTGTGGGACCAGGGTTCGAACTCACTACCTTGCACTTGCCCAGCAGGCACTTGTGCCTCGGAGCTATCTCCCCAGCCCCAAGGTTGTCTTTTTTATAGATGCGTAATACTCCATTTTATAAAAATACCACATTACTTGCATCCGTTCCTCAGATGATGGACATTTTGATTGTTTCCAATACAAACTGTGCTTCTATAAACATAAGTGCACACATATCATTATGGTATTGTATTTTCAGTTCTTTAGGAAAAGTACCCAGCAAAAGAATAGCTTGGCTGAGTGGGATTTCCAGCCCTAGTTATTTGAGGAGTCCCCACCTTGATTTCCACAGTGGTTGTACCCGTCTGCTTTGCCACCAATAGTGGACAATGCTCCCTTTTACTCCACAGCCTCTCCAGCATTTGTTAGTTGATTTCTTTATGACAGCCATTCTTTCTGGGGTGAGATGGTATCCCAATGATGCTTTAATTCATATTTCTTTTTTGTGTATTTAGTAGTCTACAGGGCCTCACTATACAGATTGAACTCATAGTGATTTTCTTGTTTTCAGCCTCCCAAGTGCTGGAATTACAGGCATGCACCAATCCCAGTACTCCTCAGACTCTTCAAAGAAATAGAAAAGGAAGCAATACTCCTAAAATCATTAATGGAGTCAAGTATTGTACTAAGTATAATACTTGTATATAAGTATTATAATAATATAACATATACAAATACAAATGTTATGCCAAACTTAGAGAAAGAATCCACCAAAAAAGTATTACAAACCAATCTTGCTCATGAACACAGATGTGAAAATCCTCAGTAAGTTACTAGCAAATAGTATACAGCAAATCATCAGGAAGATTGTATATCACAACCAAACAGGATTTATCCCAGGGATGCAAGGATGATGCAACATATGCAAATCTATAAATATAATGCACTGTGTCAATAGAGCCAAAATAAAAAATCTACATGATCATCTCAGTAGACATGGCAAAAGCTTTTCACAAAGTCCAACACTCATTCATGGTTAAAACTCTACAGAAAATTGCAATAGATGGATTCTATCTCAATTTGATCAAAGCCAGCTATGACAAACGAACAACCAACACCATTAAAAGATGGAGAAAAACTGAAATATTTTACTCTCATGTCAGGTATAAGACAAGGAAGACCTCTATGATCACTCCTATTCAATATAGTTAAGGAATCACTATCTAGAGCCATTAGATAAGAGAAAGAAATAAACGGAATAAGAATAGGTAAGCAAGGAGTTATAAACTATCATTAGTCACAAATGACATAATACTCCACATGGAAGACCTAAAAATGTCCACCAAGAAGCTAGTAGGAATATTAAACAAATTAGTAACATCGTAGGATACAAAGTCAGCACCCAATACTCAATAACGTTCCTTTACACAGATAAACTTGAGTTTTGTATGTTTTCTTTTTGACAGTTATGTAGGTGTTTATCAATTTTACTTAAACTTTCAAAGAACTAGCTTTTTGTTTCATTAATTTTGTTGTATTTGTCTCAATTTCATTAACTTTTGCTCTAATCTTTATAAGTTACTACCTTCTTTGGGCTTTGGGCTTGGGTTGCTCTTCTTTTCTTGAAAGTATGAAGTACAGCATTAGGACATTTAATTGTTCTTACTCCGTTTTTCTAATGTGTGAGTTCGCCACGATAATTTCTCTCTCAGAACTGTTTTCATTGAGTTTTAAAAATTCCATTAAATTTCATTTGAATTTTCATTAGATTGTAGATATTGTTTAATGTTTTGTTTAATTTTATCTGTAATCCACTGGTTAGTAGAGAGAGTTTTATGTAAGTTCCATATATTTATGGGGTGTTTGAGGTTACTTTTGTTGTTAATTTTTAGTTTTATTGCATTCTGGACAGATAATATGAATTTTTTTGTATTTATTTAAGGCTGACCTATGGACCAGTATATTTTCTATTTTAGAGAGCATTCCATGTGCAGCTAAAAAGGATACGTATTCAGATGTTCTTAAGTGTAACACTCTATAGATGTCCATGAAACTTTTCTTTTTTTTTTTTTTTTTTTTGTATCAGGTATTGAACTCAGGACCCTGCACATGTCAGGCAGGTGTTTATTCTACTGAGATATCTCCCTGGCCAAGCCATCCTCCTGGCTCCACTAAGCCTATTTTCTAAGTTTTGATTCTATTCTGCTGTCTATCTGCTAAATTTTTTCTACTTGACCTATCATTTTGAGATAAGAGTATGTCAAGATCCCCAATTAAGATTGTCTTATTGGTTATTAGATCTTTCATGTTCATTAAAATTTATCTTATGTAGTTGGAGGTTCCCATATTAGCTGCATGCATATTTATGACTTTTGTCTCTCCTTCTTGAAGTTTGTCTCGAACCAATATGTAGTGACTTTCTTTATCTTGATCATTCATTCTTGGTGTGAAGTTTAGATTGTCTACAAACAATAGCTACTACTGACTTTTATAAGCCCCTGAAGCATATAGTATTGTTTTCCATAATTTGACTATCAGCCTATAAATTCTTATGGGCCACATATTTTTCTTGTACAGAGCATATCGTAAGATTTTGTTTCTTTGATCCAGTTCGCCAGTCTATTTCTTTTAATAGGTGAATTACATTCATTTACTTTAGCAATTATAATTGATATGTATTGGTTTCCTTTGTCATATTGTCTTCCTGATGTTGATTCCCCACTTATTTCCTGTGTTTAATTCCTTGATCTGTTTGGTAGGCTCTTTTGATTGTCTTTCTTGGTACTGTCATTTTTGTCCCTTTCTAGAATGTCTTTTAGTACTCTGTGTAGAGCTGAATTGGTCATCATGATTTTATTTATTGTTCTTTTTAATGGAAGTATTGCACTTCTCCAATATACTTGAAAGAATGTTATGAAGAGTATAACAGTCTGTGTTGGAATTTGCTTTTGTGCAGGACTTAAAATACTTTGTTCTATGCTCTTTTTGCCTTGATGGTTAGGGTTGAAAAATTTCCTGTTATTCTGATGGGTCTTCCTTTAAATATGATCTTTATTTTTTTCTCTAAAAGATTTTAGCATGTTATTTTTGTGCTAACGTTTTGAGGTATTGATTACTATGGTGTGGATTTAGTTGGGTTGATTTTATGTGGGGATCTATATATCTTGGTTATCAAAATGTCAAATTATTTTTCCATATTTGGGAAGTTTTCTGATATTACTTCCACTCACAATCATTTTAGGTCATTTGTGTCAGCTTTTATTTCACTGATGTTTATTTGTCTTATGTTGTTCATCTTTGCAACATCTTACAGCTGTTGAATTATAATTGTCTTGATTCTTGTCATTCTCAAGAGATTTTTTTCTTTCCTTATAACTCGCAATGATGTTTTCAAGGTCTGAAAGTGTATCTTCATTTTAATTCAGATGGCTTTGCCAACTTTTTTTGTTTTTTGTTTTTTCTTTTTGAGACAGGGTCTCGCTATGCAGTTCAGGCTGGCCTTGAGCTCACTTTTGTAGCCCAGGTTGGTCTTGAACTTGCATCAATCCTCCTGCCTCAGCCTCCAGAGTGCTGGGATTACAGGTGTGGCCACCACTCCTGGCTTTTTTTTTTTTTTTTTTTTTTTTTTTTTTTTTTTTTTTTTTTTTTTTTTTTTTTTTTTTTTTTTTTTTTTTTTTTTTTTTTTTTTTTTTTTTTTTTTTTTTTTTTTTGGCTTTGCCAACTTTTTAATGAAGTTTTTAATTTACTGTATGTTTCTTCTTCTGTTTATTTTATCAGTGTCCTGTTTAGAAACTCTTAGTAATTATTTCATTATACCTATCATTTCTTTTTTTTAACTGGAGAAGTATTTCTAATCTCATTTACTCTGTACCCTTCTGGAGGCGTGTCTTTACTGCAGTTATCAGTGTTTCAGTAATTTCAGGTGCGTGACTGCCAGTGTTCTCTGCGCTAGTTTCTCCTGGATAGTTGGGATTGGGCTCAGGGCATGAGATTTCACTTTGCTGCTTTTTTTTTTTTTTTTTTTTTTTTTTTTTTTTTTTTTTTTTTTTTTTTTTTTTTTTTTTTTTTTTTTTTTTTTTTTTTTTTTTTTTTTTTTTTTTTTTTTTTTTTTTTTTTTTTTTTTTTTTTTTTTTTTGTCATTTGTATTTCAGAAAGAACTCTTTATTTTGATTTATGCACTACTTTTTGTTAAAGTTTGATTGTAGGTAGCTGCATCACTGGAATCAGAAACTCTCTGTAAAGAGTCTGCTCTTCATGTATCTCTTCTGTGCCAGAAATTCTTGTTCTAAGTGTCCAAAGATGTTGCCTTGTCCATTGGTAATGTGACATTGGTTTCCTTTTGGCACTGTCCTCCATCCCTCATCATAGAGCTTCGGTGAGTTGTGTACCCTTACTAATCTTTCCTTCTTTTCTTTTATTAAAAGTTATTTGGTACAATGTCTCACTCTGCAGCTCAACTACCAAGCTGCATATGAGACCTTGTACAAAATACAAGAGCAGAGAACTTCCTGTTTTCAGCCTCCCCAGTGGGCTCAGCACACGCATGTGTAGGGCCAGCATGGCATGTAGTGCCAGGAATTGAACTACAGTTGCTGTTCTTACCTAGGCAGGTGCTTAATCCACTGAACATCTCACCAGCCATATAATCTTTATTTCTAATGAGTGTTCAAAATGTTTTTTTTTTTTTTTTGTCTTTTTTTTTTTGAGGCAGGGTCTCACTATGCAGTTCAGGCTGGCCTTGAGCTCACTTTTGTAGCCCAGGCGGGTCTCAAACTCACACCGATCCTCCTGCCTCAGCCTCCTGAGTGCTGGGATTACAGGTGTGCGCCACCACGCCTGGTAAAAATGTTTTATTTTTCTTAAACCATTTTATATGATTTTTTCTCAAATGTATTCAAGACATAGAAATACAAGCACTTAACATTTTATATCCATTTAAGTATTTTTACTCCTCTCAATAATAATATAGCACTATTGTATTATTCTCAATAACAGAAAAACAAAACAAATGCCATCAATATATTGTATATGAACTGTTCCAGGTGTTTGGCGCTGAGAAACTTGGTGTGTGACCAAGCGGAAAGAGATCAGCAGTGTAGTTCATTGGAGGAGGGACACTGGCCTATGGCTAGGCCCAGGAAGGCATACTGCCAGGCCCCGTGGAGTCCAGACTGAGGCCCAGATCTACCAGAAGATCCTTGCTGCATGGAAGCAGCAGGAGGGAACTTAATTGAGCTAGCCTGGAGGACAACAGGTACGTGAAGCAGAGCTGCCCAGACAGTGCTCAGGGAAACTCGTTTGCATAAAATTTCCTATTCATGATCTATTCTGTTATGTAGCTATAGTGCTTGCACCTATAGTGTAAAATAAAAAAAAAATTATGTTATCAGTGTGTATTAATTTTTAAATTTCACTTGCTGTTATTAGTATTGCCAATTATGCTATTGTAACTAGGATAACATCTGCTTTGACCACCTGTTCTCTTGCTCAATATCAGGAGGCACTTGGGTAACCAGATCCCAAGTTCTTTATTTTGCTTGAAGGTCTCACTAATTTGCTGATAGAGGCTTCCATCTTCTAATAACTGGCCTAAGTTGTTTCAGTAGCTGTTGTTACAAGTTTGTATCACCACATTCCAGAAAAATAAATTTTTGAAAGATACATTTGTAAATAAGTCAATTAAAGTACTTTATGGCTAAGATATATACAGTAATTCAAATGAAATTTTTGTGTGCTTCCTTGTTTTAATAGATGTACGCAAAATTGTACTAAGCTTCTAGTAGGATGCCTCTTTTCATTAATCATAGTCTTTTTAAGTTACATATTTGATACTTAGTCTCCAAAGCCTATCAAAGTTACATTGTACCAACTATGCACAATACATTAATAAAAATTTAGATTATTTTTTTAATAATATGATTCTGTGTTAAGATGATAAGCACTTATTTCTTAACACAGATTAGATATTTTCCTCTGAGAAAGTAGAGTAAGGAGCAGTATATGTCCTATATTGAGCCTATTCTTTTTTTGTTTTCTCATTAGGGCTACGAAGGAGTGGAAATAAAATGGCAATGCTCCACATGACTCAGTGCACTTTCAGTTATTGCTGCACAACACAGTGGGTAAGAGCACAGACTTTGTTGACGGGAAAACTTAAATTTAAATTTTGTCTCTAACAATTACTTGTTATGGGACCTTGAGTGTGTTGCTAAATGTTTATAAGCGATAGGTTCCTCATTACAAAAATAGCAGTGATCAAGTTGAACTCAACATATTGAGAGAGTTAAATGAAAAGTGGTGTGTAGAAGAGATTAGAACTGAAAGCAGTAGCTATTCTATTGAAATAAGTGTTAATGCTGCTATCAGAGAAGTGACAGGTGGTTGAGAGAGTTCTGGGGCTAGAGTGGTCGCCTCTCCCCATTTTCATGCTTACTTGAAGGGAACTGCAAGACAGAACATTTGGCCACAGTGTATTAAGTAGGCTGTTTTCCTTTCTCCTTCTCCCATATGGATGGCGACTTCAGCAGGAATGGCATTAGTGGAGCGGCTTATTTTCAAAACAAATGGTAAAAGACTGGGAAGGAATTATGCCATAACTTAAAAAAGATAATTATGATTCCTGATATACTATGATTTTAATATGTTAGATTATCCATAGCTATACATTTTGAAGATTATTATCTACAGTTAAAACATAATTTTTGTCATTGTACAGATCAATGACACTTGTTTAAATTGACATGCATAAATTCTAATGAATTTGCCTTATTATAAATAGTTTTAGATATATTATCCTTTTATATTTATCAATTAAAATAGACATATTTTCACAATTTTTAAAGATTTCTCAAGTCAACTTTTTGAAAATTCCTGCTGTTTATTTTATTCCAGAATCTAGTTTTTATGCTTAAAATTCAGTAAATTAATTGAAAAACTACCAATATTTTTATCTAACTCAAATAATAGCCACAAAATTGGCTGAGTAACTAACTTATATTGATATTAATCATTGATAAAGTATATCATTAATCTTTTTAACATTATGATACTATCTATCTATCTATCCATCCATCTATGTCTGTACTTAGTGCACGGTCTCACTACTCAGCTCAGACTCACAGTGATCCTCCTGTTTTCAGCCTGCCCAGCCTGGGACAGTACGGGTGTGTGAGCCACCACTCACAAACTTGGTCCTGGCTCTGCTTGCCCCAGGGCAGGGCCAGCAGGGCGCGTTGTTGCACTTGCCTAAGCACATGCTTAGTGTGTGAGCTTTCTCGGCAGCCTTTAATATCATTTTCATTTTACAGATATCTAATTTGGAGTTTACCTTTCTAATGCTCCTAAACTGAAGATGCTCAAACAGCAGAAATAGCTTGTGGAGAAATCACAGAAACCAACAATTAACATTCAAGTGTGCTTTTAAAGACATGAATTATTTCCTGGATCACTGATTCCTTGTTTTGATGTGTCTTCTACCATCTTATTCTTATTTTTGAAGTTCTACAAATTAGATAAGTTACTATCATTTTCACCATTATTAAAGACTTTCTTCTCCATTTAATTGTTTGTATTTCACTCTGCATAAAATAGCAGTGCTATGACGATTAAATAAAATAATTCCAGGTTCTCTCAAATACTTCATTACTTTATCTCTCTTTTGTATTCTGTGTCAAGCTATTATTATAACAATGATTATTTTGGCTTTTAAAAAACTATCAAATTATCCAGTGACAGTACTAGGTGCCTGTCAACTCCAGAACTCTTCAACTCTGGGACACCGTGCCAAAGGATCCAAATTTGAATCCAGGCCAAGTAATTGAGAAGATCAGAGAAGGAATATGTCAAATGAAAAACTGAAAAAAATAAAAGGGATTGGGACATAGATAAATGTGAAAGCTGTGTAATCCCCAGCAACATAGAAACAAACAGAGCAACAGCAAAACTGACAAATGTCAAGGTTCTGTGTTATATACTATGATTGATTTATACATATATTTGCTCCATATCATTTAATTTTAATAAACTGCTGCATTTACTGCTTGATACATTGCTAATTATGAGGAGAAACACACAGCTGCATTTCTATAATTCTCAAAAAAATACAGATTAAACTATGATCTTCAATGCAAATGTCCAGATTTAATCAAAGGCAGGCAATAATCCATGTACCAAGCATTGATTATTGCCTGCCTTTGATCAAATATGCATACAAAATTCAGGAAAAACTGCAACATATGGTGGATAGCTATGGATAATCTAACATATTAAAATCATAGTATATCAGGAATCATTATTTCCTAGATTGACATACAAAAGCTGCTCTCTATGCACTATCACCACTAATGAATGTACAACTGTAGAGTGACACTTTTGCAGTAGGAATTTAGGAGAGATGTGACAGACAACATTGAGAGCTACTTGAATGGAAGGGTGGCACCTTCAACTGAGTTTTAAAAAGTAGAAAGTGTTTCATGAAAACACGTAATTTGATTATAGTAAAATGAGTTTCTGAATATAGAAAATGTTACATGTAGATTCTAAGATTTTTGACAAGTTGTAGCAGAGTTGTATAGACAGACTCATCTTTTCACAAGTGAAAATTCTCTAAAGCTTTAAAAACTGAAGCTTGAGAAGATCAGAGAGACCCTTTTGGACTCTTCAGTACTGATGCATTTAAAACCAAATATTAAGCATTGTTCTCATATGACAGCAAGAGCAGGAAAGGAAGCATGATAGCAATACTTTGTAAGATTTATTCTGCAAAATAGCTAACAGATCTACAGGCCAGTGTACTGGCTGACATCATGTCAACTTGTGATGCCAGAAGCTTACCTGAATCATCTTGGTGATTCCATGCCCTAGGGCATGATGGCCTCACCCTAGGGTGAGGAGGGCTCATTCGAGAATGACTCAGTGCAAAAGGTATATGTAAAGGGTTGAAGGCTTCTGGGCATGTGACTACCTCTCAATCAGTTGATGAATATTACTTCTGTATAGAAATTATTGGATACTTTTCTCATTTTTCCAATGTATATCTGTTGATTTTTTAAAAACATTTGATTTCACTGTCAAATTATCATGTATTTTTGTACACTTTACTGCTAACCAAGTTTTAAACAGAAATCTGCTTTATAATATTATTTGTCCTTACTACTGTAAGACATTGAGTCCACCTTACCTCAAATATAAAAACTATTAATGTGAAAGCATAATATTTTTATTTAAGTAGTGATTAGTGAAATAGCAAACAGAAAGGTGATATTTAAATTAATATCTAAGTGGTTACATTTTTTCTTTTACTATCATCTTTTTATTGTTTTTATGATAATTAATACATTGCATAATATTGTCTTCATCATAATTATTCACAGTACAGGATACAGACATGATTTCTTGTCTAAATATTGCTAGTATAGATCTTTCTTGTCATTACACAAATATAAAGTACCTGAATATATAGTCCAATCATCCATAACATTAGTGGATTGTGAGCTCATCTGGCATTATTGGAAGCTGTTGACTTGAGCCTTTTTACAACTCAGCATATTAATATGGTATTCCTTCTCATACCTCATGGTTAGACTTTTCTGCTGGATGGTTAAGACCGCGATAAAGCAAGGCTTCTATTACAAAAAATGTAGCTTTTGTATCTGACAAAGTCAGCCAGGGTCTCTCAGGGTTCAGCCCGAAACCATGTACTGAACTTTGCAGAACTTTTGTCGGTATCAGTCATCTGGATGAATCATGGCCACTGCTTGAACAATTTATTCTCTGTGAAAGCCTGAGAGAACATTTTCTGTCTAGGAGAATCTTCATAAGCACGCTGTACATCGTCAATCTCTTTCCTCTGTGGCCCCATAATCACCTTGAACAGGAAATTTGAGACTCCACCGAGTTATAAGCGGTTACAATACAGGTTCTTTTATGTCCTGTGTCCTCACTGACTTTGAAGAGCTAAAGCCAAAATATTGGCTATTCTTCTGTTCCTAGAATTAGAAAATTCAAGTTA
Organism: Myocastor coypus; assembly: GCA_004027025.1. Taxonomy (NCBI): domain Eukaryota; kingdom Metazoa; phylum Chordata; class Mammalia; order Rodentia; family Myocastoridae; genus Myocastor; species Myocastor coypus. Next base: position 8,751 of record PVJA010019598.1, on the reverse strand, counting down.
TTTGGACTGCAAACTTAAGTTGCTAACCCTCCAGAAGAAAAGCTTAATGATATCACTCCCTATAAGATAGGCACTTGAGCTCAACATCACTAACGTTCTGCACATCAAACACTGTACACATAACATGAAATGGTTTTTTTCCATCAACTGTTAGTATTCTAAACTTTAAATCTCTATACAATGTAAAGAAAGGAAAAATTATAAATTGTTACACAGAGATTTAGGAACTTACACATTTACAAATTTACAAACTTATGGCCTCTTTTCCTTGTCTCATATTCTTTTATTAACTATTTTCTTTATTTTTAAACACTTATTTAAGAGTATAGCAATAACTTATATGACATCAGAAGCCGTTCACAATTAGAAGACCAGCACAATATGTATTCCAAGCATGGTTTTAGTATAATACATTGTTATCCTCAGTGTATTTGCTTAGTACACAGATATCAGTATACATAGTTACTCAGGGTGCAATTCAACCAATTATCTGATAGTTTCAAAAACCTGTTGGAGGGGCTAGGGAGATAGCTCCAAGGCACAAGTGCCTGCCTGGCAAGTGCAAGGTCGTGAGTTTGAACCCCGGTCCCACAAAAAAAATAAATAAATAAAAAATAAAAAATAAAAAAAAACAAAAACCTGTTGGAGAATTTTTAGGACAATTTTCTTAACCATTTTTGTATATAAATGCATGTTTTTCTCCCTATCATATTTCCCAATTTTTCTCCTAGCCACCTCTTCATTGTTTAATCTATCAGTCTTTGCTCTCCATTTAACTATATTGTGCTTTTCCATTTTTATTGCTTTTTTGAGTTGTTATATTATGGAGGCTATATGATATTTACACATGTAGGTCTGGTTTATTTCACTTATGAGTATATCTTCAAGATACATCCACTTATATATGAAGTCTTCTAGTTTATCATTCTTTATAGCTGAGTAATATTCCACTGTATAAAAATACCACATCTTTTTCAACAATTTTCAGATGATGGGCATTTTGGTTGTTTCCAAGTTTTCACTATTATAAATTGTGCTGCTAAAACATAGGTGCACACATATCACTATGGTATGATGTTTTGAGTTCTTTTTGGGAAAATTCCCAGTGGGGAGATATCTTGATTAATGGGATTTCCAGTCCTAGTTTTTTAAAGGAGCCTCCACACTGATTTCCATAATAGTTGCAGTAGTCCACATTCCTAGCAGCAGTGGAGAAGGGCTTCTTTTTCTCCACAGCCTCTCCAGCATTTGTTGTTTGTTGATTTCTTCATGGTAGCCATTGCAGAATGTCATTTTCATGTCTCTAGTTTCTTCCATAAAGAAGTATAGGTAAAACACTTACCTTTGTTCTACTCTGTGTAATACACCTTCAAAACTTTCTATATCATCATCACCAAAAGTATACACACGTGTATAATACATATATATATCTATATATATAGATAGATAGATATATAGATATATATAATTAGATGACAGAGCAAAAGGGTATCGCTATTGAAGTTGGAATAGAATTGTTAAATCATCGATGAGATGAGAAATTTACCTGTGATTTTCTGAATAGTCCCAATGTGAACACAGTCTGCAAGAGGAAGGTAGAAAAGAGTGAGCCTTAGGCATGGCAGAAAAACACAGCTTAAGAGTGCTGCTTCAAAAATGGGTGAATGCAGAAATTTGATGAGGAATATGAGAGATGTTTAGGAAGCAAAAATTCAAGAAACACTGTCCTCTCAAATCCAAGGCAACATTGATGACATAGTTATTTTATCTTTCTAAAACCTATTTTGGGCTTCTAACCTTCACATTAGAATATCACAATGAATTTTTGTTTTAATTAATTAAATGTGCTTTAAGGTATTATGGTAGTCACAGAAAATGGAAATTATTTAAAATTATTTTTTCATACCATGAAAATATTTAAAATTTTAGAATAATTGCTTTTAATCAGAACTTAGTCTAAAACAAGTATTTCACATAAATAAGCATAGATTTTCTGAGAATTCATATAGCTGAAAAATTTCAAAACATTTTCAAGCACATAGTTAGCTGCAAAACATGGAAAACAAAATATAGTGAGAAGATTTATGAAAATTAAAGCCAAAGATTTTACACTTGGATGCTGTGTTTAGGGTTCCTGAATTTTTGTGTGCTGTGCTTATTTGTAAAATTGCTATAACAAAAAGTGATTTGCCTAAGTTATACTGTAGATGTGAGGTGTAAATTGTAAAATTGCTATAACAAAAAGTGATTTGCCTAAGTTATACTGTAGATGTGAGGTGTAATTCATAATCTCTAGAGTAATGGTGAGGCACAAAGATGGCATATGGTGAGCAGCAGACAAAATGTCTAAGTGTTGACATGAGGCACTGGAATATATCAATGCAGGGCAGCAAAGAGGGAGGGAAGTGAATCCACTGGACCCAGGTAGGATCTGGAGCAGGAATTGAAGTCCACAATCACGAAGGGAAAAGCTTCAATAACGAGGAAGAAGCTAGCAGTGGAACCTTCTCCCTGAGAAAAGACTTCATTGTGAAAGGACTGGTTCAAATCTGCAGACACATGGTGACTGCAGGTAACCCCAGAGACCTCCATGGAGAGATGTACCAGTGGAGGGGAGTAGTGGACATGGAAGGCTGCACTTGCTGCTCGTGAGAACTGAGGGCTGAGTCACCTCACACAAGAGAGCGATTGACCTAGATCCATCTCCAAAGGGGCTGGCTGAGCCCAACTCAGAGCACCTTCAGGTACCATTTAGCAACTCCTGGCTGGGCTCAGGCCGACGGGAGTTCACTGACGGGTGTGGGCCAAGTGGGTCTCATCTCAGCCGGAAGGGCAGGCTCACAGAGGTCATATACTACTCTAATGCAAGGCTACTTCTGGTGTGCTGGGATCATTTGGAATAGATTGGGACTGTATCTCCGCCTGGTGTGTACCAGTGACAGTAAAGAAATACCTGGACAATAAATGAGTCACAGATGACATTAAAGAAGAAATTAGTTTTTTTTGTTTGTTTGCTTGTTTTCTCTTTTAGAGACAGGGTCTCTCGCTATGCAGTTCAGGCTGGCCTTGAGCTCAGTTTGTAGCCCAGGCTGGTCTCGAACTCGCACTGATCCTCAGCCTCCCAAGTGCTGAAATTACAGGCTTGTGCCACCACACTTGACTAAGAAGAAATTAGTTTCTAGAATTGAATGATAATGACAATGTAATACACAAGTACTTAAGGGGCATAGTAAAAGCAGTAGTATCAGGGAGATTTATAGTAGTGAATATCCATATTACAAAAACAGAGCAGGGATGAATGAACAGCTAAATTTTGATTTTCAAACTTTTGGGAAAAGAACAGGCTAAGTCAAAAACTCATATAAGGGAGGAAATTATGAAGATCAGAATATAAATTAATGCATTAGAGTCTAAGAAAACAATACAACAATCTATGAATCAAAGAGTTGATTCTCTGGAAGATGTAATAAAACTGAGAAACACTTTGCCAATCTTATCAAAAAGAAAATGTTCAAATCCACACAATTAGAAATCAAAAGGGTAAAACTGCAATGTCCTTTTGGAAATTCAGAGGATCATCTATAACTACTTTGAAATTTTGCATATGAATAAGAAGAAAAATTCAAGTGAAATCCTGTATACACACACACACACACACACACACACACACACACACACACACACACACCAGTATGAAGAAAAATTCAGAAGAAATAGACAGGTTTCTGGATTCATATGAATGATCAAAGGTGAATCAATAATGATGTAAAAAACTATAAAAATCAATATTAATTAATGAATGTAAAGAGGTACTTAAAACTTTCCAATAAAGAAAGTGCAGGATCTGATGGACACATTGATGAAATCCGCAAGAAATTCAGAGAAAAATTAACATCATTACACTTCAAATTCTTCAATGACATTGAAAAGTAAGCAGTAATCCAAAGTTCATTCCTGGAAGCAAGCATTACCCTGATACCAAAATGAGAGGATGACTCAACTAAGAAAGAATACTGAAGTACAATCTGCCTAACAAACATGGGTGCAAAAATCTTAAAGAAGATACTAGGAAACAGAAAATAAGAATGAAGATGATGTACTATGACCAACTGGAATTCATCCTAGGAATGCTGGGTTAGTGCAGCATACATAAATCAATAAATATAATGCAATACATTAATGGAGCCAAGGAAAAAATCATATGGTCATCTCAATAAATGCAGAAAAACCTTTGGATGAACTACAGGACACATTTATGATAAAAATGCTACATAAATCAGAGCAAATAATATTTATGTCAATTTGATAAAAGTAATCCATGATAAATCAACAAAAAATATCATACTAAGTAGATAAAACCTGAAAGAATTTACTCTAAAATAAGGAACAAGACAAGGATGTTCACTGTCTGTGCTCTTACTCAATGTACTCCTAAAATCTTTAGGCACAAGAATTTGATGGGAAAAAAAGTAAAAGAAGACAGGTAGGGCAAGAAGTTCAATTATAATTATTTGTAGAGGACATGACACTACACCTAGAAGACTGCAAAAGCTCTACTAAAAACTGCTAGATTTATTGAGGAAATTCCATCATGTAGGTGGATACAAAGTCTACACTAAATGATTACCAGCCTTTCTCCATCCAAATAACAAATGTATAGAGAGAAATTAAGAAAACAGTACTTCTCAAAATAGCATCTGAAAAATTGAAATATCCACGACTCACTTTAATGGAAGATGCAAAGAATGACTACATTGAAAATCACACAGTACTCTGAAAAGCTCTAAGTGGTTATCAGGAAATAGAAGGGTAGGAAGAAGCATTATAGCAAAAAAGGCCTTATTTCCAAAACTGTTATGCATATTCAATGCAGTTATGATCAAATTTCCAACAGCATATCTCACAGAATTAGAGAAAACAAGCCTAAAATTCCTTTAAAGCCAAAAAAATACCTGGATTAGCAAGGAAAGTTTTGGGTAACAGATGCAAGGGAGGGATCATCAAAATCTCTGAGTTGAAATTACAGTGTAAAACTACTGTGACAAAAACAGATAGAATCTTTTGGACAGATTAGAAGAGGCAGTAACAACTCCAGACATTTTTAACCACCTTATCTTCAATAAAGGGACCAAACACACCCACTGAAACAAAAAGAGCCCCTTTAATAAATGGTGCTGGAAAAACTGGTTTTACACATACCAAAGATTAAAATTGGGTAAATATTTTTTTTTACCATGCACTAAACTAAGTTGAAATGAATCAAAGATATAAATTTTAAACAGAAACTTTAATATCTGCCAAAAGATAGACCAGGTAAAACTCTTGAAAACATTGGTGTATGTAAAGACTTTGTGAGTGAAACCCGAATCACATAGGAACTGCCACAAAAAACCAACAACTGGGATCTCCTCTTACTGAAAATCATTTGCATAGCTAGAAAAATCACCAGTAGAGCAAACAGGCAACCCACAATGTGACACAAGTGATTTCCAAGCTGTTCCTCAGGCAAGGGATTACTATGAAGAACATAATAGAACACAAAAATATCAGAACTCCCAAATTAAAACACTCAATCCAAAAATCAGCATTTAAGATGAATACACACTTTTTAATGAAAAACTGTAATTATCAAATACAGATATGAAAAGATGTTCAAAATCACTAGTCATAAGAGGGATGCAAATTGACGCAACACTGAGATTCCATCTCACCCCAGAAAGAAGGGTTATCATCAAGAAATCAACTAACATCAAATGCTGGTGGAGAAATAGGAAAAAGAAACCTTTGCTGTGCTGTTGGTGGCAACGTAGACTGGTGCAACCACTGTGGAAATCAGTGTGGAGAGTCCTTGAAAATCTAGACTAGTAAGTTCCAGATATTCCCCACCTGGAAATACATAGATATAGACAGATAGATAAATAAACAGATAGATCCGTTTTTATCAGCATACTTTGTAAAAGCAAGGTTTTAGTAACAACTCAAATGCCCACTGATCAAGGTATGGTTAAAAATATATGGTCTTGGGGCCTGGGGAGATAGCTCAGTGGAATAAAAATAAATAAATAAATGAAAGAAAAATAGTGATATGCATTGTATGAACTATTGATACTCTTCTATTATCTTGTTTAGAAGTTTTGTATTTTCCCTTCAAAATATAAAAGAAACTATAAAAAACACAAAATATTAACAACATCACCTGCTATTTCACTGACAAATATAATTTATTAATATTTCCTCAAAAAACAATCTGACAGGTGAGATTATGAGAGTTTAAAAATCTTTGATTGATAAATGGCATCTGTAAATCATAAATATATACATGAGTAGTCAAAAGGAAATGTGTAAAGTGCACGAGGACTATAGTATACAGGCTTTCACAACTTGGGAAATGAAAATAAAATTAGCATAATGTTAAAAATGTTTACATTTGTGCATAAATATATATATGGAGAGAGAGAGAGAGAGAGGACTATTTCACAAAACAGGGCATTAGTCACAAAATATATGGATATATTTAAGAGATACATTTTGTTTTTAAAAAGATGGAAGAATTGTATGCTTGTACACACATATCCAGAGAAAAGTATAGTAATCTACAAGGCTTTTTAAATTGGCACCTAACTCCTAGAAATTATATATATATATACATATATATAATTTATTCATATAATATATATTCACGCCTGGAAATTACTTCACTGAGATATTAAAAATATAATGAAAAGTAAGTTATTTGTAGATATCATTTATAACAGAAAAATTAAAATATGAAAGCATATGTAGTGCATGAAAATAATCCATATATATATATGTATATATATATATATATATATATATGACAGGAAAATATATCTTTAATATCCTAATGTGTGGGTAGAATAAAGTTGGCTGATACACAGGAGGTGTAGTGAATATGTATGGATAAAACAGACTTGAAATCCAGTCATTAAAAAATTGAGATTGACTGTAGGCAAACACTATGGTCTCTCTCTCCACCCTAATTTCATTTTCTAGTTGTAGATTTGAATAATTGTATAGATACTTAGGGGGAGTGTGAATGCAAATTTAAGTTCATTTACTCATTTATTATTATTTATACTAAATATAAATTTATTATTATTATTGCCTGTATTTAGGTCAAGGTCTACAGGGTATGCAAGGTCTCACTATGTAGATCAGACTCATAGTGATTCTCCCATTTTCAGCCTCTCAAGTGATGGGATTACAGGTGTGTGCCAACACCCCAGTCTCAACTACCATCTCAGCGCACCCCACGGGAATGACTGGTGAGGTCCTCCAGGGGTCGAACCCCTGCCTCTGTGCTCTGCATAATGAGGTGCTTTAGTCCTCTGAGTTATCAGGCAGGCCTCATTCATTTATTACTTGTTATTTACTGAGAGACTTTTTCTTAGAAGTGTTCTTTAGAAAAGATAGGCTTTCAAGTTTCTGTCGGTAACCTAAAACTCAAGGAAAATCCCTAATTTTGGTTTTAGGGTAAATAACATCTGTTCCTTCTATTGACCACTACTAGAAGTCAATATGAAATGTTTCCTCACATTACACCCTGGAGCACATGAGCAATCTAGCCTGCTCCACTAAAGAATAGAAGACTTACTGGAATAGAATTTACTGCACAATTCAGTCTAAATTAGATTCGTGGAGTTTGCCAACATCCCTAATTATATTGGAAAGTATGATTTTTAAAATTCCTTTTTGTTATTCCAGAGAAATCAGCTTCATCTGGCTTGAGATACTGCTCATGGTTTTTTTCATAACAATGCGGTTTTGATGAGTTTATTAACAAAAGTGCTTACATTCCTTGAACCTCAAGGAAGACTTGGGCTCATTGAAGCTTCAACTGACTGATCATTACAAAAACAGTAATTTCTCAGGAAAAGTATGTGTGGTAACACTATCACTCCAATCTAGATGTTTCCTCAGCCTTACATGCTCATAGGCATGGCCTTTTGGGAGTGGTGGGATCATAAGTTGTGACAGTGCAATTAAGAGTGTGGGATAATTAGGTGAATTTAGCTGTGTTCTGGGTATGGCTAGTGGTAGCCTTCCTCTGGCTTTGGATTGGACAACCAGTCGGCGGTAGCCTGAATGGATTATAAAAGGAGAAAGGCTTGCTGCTGCTGCTGCTGCTGCTACTGCTGCTGCTTCACCCCCTCCCACCCTCTTTGCCATGACCTATTTCACCTTTGCTTTGCCCTCTGCCATTCCAACCTGACCGTGACTCAGCTGACTATGCACTAAAACATCTACAGACTAAATAAATCTAAACAAGCTAAATAAAACTGAAGGTAAATAAGCCTTTCCATTTTTAACTTTGTGTGTCTCAGGGATCTTTTTTCGGGATTGAGAAATGTATCTGACACAAATGTCAATAAAATTATGTATCACACTGCACAGTGAAGGGAATGGAAATGGATTATAAAAGAAGGAAGTAATAGCAGCAAGCTTTTCTTCTTTTATAACCCTTTCAGGATATAGTCTTCTTAGTGATAAATTTGTCTCCTGTAAAATGAAATATTCAACGGAGATAAATTCTAAATGAGGAGTCAAGACTTAGAGAGAAGAGCTCTTGGGTCTCACTACATAGATTAGACTTGTACTTATCTTTTTTTTAACCCTCCTAAGTGCTGGAATTACAGGTATACACCACCACACCCAGTCTCAGTAGTCATCTCACAATGCTCTGGGTGTAGGGCTGGTACAGTAGGCTGGGAATCTTTTTTTTTTTTTTTT
>PVJA010019597.1:0-38479 GCA_004027025.1 Myocastor coypus | reverse complement strand
TCCTCCTCCTCCTCCTCCTCCTCTTCTTCTTCTTCTTCTTCTTCTTCTTCTTCTTCTTCTTCTTCTTCTTCTTCTTCTTCTTCTTCTTCTTCTTCTTCTTCTTCTTTCTTTCTTTCTTTCTTTCTTTCTTTCTTTCTTTCTTTTGTAAAGCAAGTTCTGGAGTTGCCTCAGGATGCCCTTAATGCATGATGAAGCCCTTCAAAAGGAGTCATGGGTGGAAGTGGTGAAGGCTGAGGACTTCAGAAACTAAGCGAGAAGATCACAGTACAAAGTGAGATCTTTGGCCCTTAGACTCAATTAACAAGAGTCTAAGGCCTCTGAACTCAAAGGCCTAGGAGAACATGTGAGGCTTCAGGACTTTGAAATGCTCAGTTCTGCATTTCAGCACCCCTTCCTCACTCCTTGGTGGTGCTCCTGTACCTGAACCCTCAGCACGCTGCACTGTTCCAAATTAGAAAGTCACCAACGAACATCAAGAAGTATGAGTGAGCTATTTGGCAAGAGTGGGAGCAACGAGTTACTCAGTAAAGTCCTAAACATAGGAAAATTATGACAATGTGCAAGTTGCCTAAAATGGGCCAGCCTGGACTTGGGGAGCAGGCATTTTTTACAATGGAGAGAAAACTGATCTGGGAGTCAGTTCTGTGATAAACTCATCACAGGACATCAAGCAGGCATAGCCTTTGTTCCACTGCTCCTTCTTCTGTAAAATTACAGGGGTGGAGAAAACGAGCGCTGAAGTTTGGTCAGCTCCACCATCGCAGAAATTCTTAAGTAGATTCTTAAAGGAAGTAAATAAAAGAGCTGTGTTAGCCTTTTTCTTCCCTAACGCTCCACTGGAGACCAGATACATGTAACGAAAAGCATCCCAGTCCCCAAAACCATTCTTAAATGCAGCCTGTGATTACTAGAATCTACTTGGTCATAATTGAGCAGGGCAGCACTAGGAAAAATTATACCAAGTTTCAGTAAGTGTGCGTTCCCTTGAACTAAGAACTTCTGGTTATCCAGCCCACTAGGGCTGACATACTGTACCGATTACCTAATGTCAGTACCTTCAACACCCTTCCATTTTCGGTGAACTGGCTTCCTAGCCATCAGCCGAGTGCCCACTATAATTTATTTTCTTTGTGGTAAGTGCCAAACATGTCTAAATTAGTTAAATTACTTTAATATGTTGTTGCTTTTAAAGATCAAAAATTTGTGATCATTCCTTTTAAGGAAACATCAACCCAGCATATGTGGACTAAATCTTCATTTTCAATTCTGTGTTTCATTTCTTCCAAATGACTGTATTTTTGTTAAAGTTAAACAGCTTAGATTTTGAATTTTATGAAATGATATTTGGGCTTATCTTTGGACCAAACACTATTCATTTTATGTCCCAAAGTAGGCGACACAGCTGTGATCAATTGCAAAGCCCTGGATGGTTAGCTCTTCATGCTGTCGGTATGAGCTACGTGATGCTTGCCTACCCCAGTCTCAGGCAGTAATAACCCGACCGCCCTGCCTCTCTCCTTCTTAGCCAAAGCTGGTACCAATCATGCTGCTGATCCACATGCATGTAATTTGAGCGGTTTGAAAATGTGCAAACACATTATTAGCAACATGTTTAAACAGCATCCTTCCCGTTGGTGTTCATAACCCTTTAAAGTTATGATATAATTACTCCTTCCGGCATCACTTGAAAATATATGAAGCACAGCAAGAATTACATTTGTCAGGAAACATGACAGTTATGAATAAACAAAAATTATTTCCTATGCTCACACAGCATTTTAACATACTTTTAGGATTTATGTACTTCTTTCAAAAAGAAAGAAGTAATTTGCAGACTAATAATATAGTATAACTTTAATAAAGTAGGAATAAAGCCAGGATGAAAGGAAGGAAAGCCTTTCTTAAACAGCAAAAGAATCCTTAAAGGAAAATGTGATGGATTTGATCACATGATTAGCTGGATATGAGCGCACATACCTGTAATCCCAGCATTCAGGAGGCTGAGGCAAAAGGATCACTGTGAGTTTGAGGCCATCCTAAACTGCACAGTGAGACCCTCTCAAAAAGAAAGAAAGAAAGAAAGAAAGAAAGAAAGAAAGAAAGAAAGAAAGAAGTTTTACGTTCAAAGGCCAAGCAACAGATCAACAAATAATTAACAACCATAGCTGTATAAAATTGCTCCAAAATTCATAAAACACCATTTACAGGTATATTTTGTCCAAAGAAGATGATGATTAGGACAGAATAAGTACAAATATAAAAATGTTGGAAAAATAGGAAGAGTTTTAAAATTGTAGAGAATTAGAATATAATACCATAGTAATATTGGGTTGTTTAAAAAAATTTTAGTACAAATAATAGTGCAGTGAACATTTCAGTTTTAGCAAATAGACAAATATTTTATAAGAGATTTATAGAAGCAAATAAAGATGAAATTTATATGAATTTTATGAATTGACAAGTACTATCAATTAGCTCTCCTAAAATATTGTACCACATTACAGAATATGAGTATGTCCACTGCCGTGGTTTAAATATGATTCATTCCCTCTGAAAACTCATGTTGAAATCGAATCCCTGCTGGGGTATGTAACCCAACTACAACATTTAGAGGCTGGATCTTGAGAAGTAACTAGTGGTAGAATAGGCCATCAGGGTGGAACCCTCATGACTGAATCTTAGAGACTTTCTAAGAAGGACCAGGTACACATCCACATACTGTGTGCACACACCCTGTCTCTTACACATCACCTCAGGACTCTGTCAACAAGGTCTTTACCCTTAAACCAGAACTATGATCCAAAGTAAACCTCTTCTTGCACGTGGTACTATAGTGTGTTATTAGTAACTGAAAACAGACTAAGATATGCATTTCCTCTTAAGTGTGTAATTATCATATAACCCAGAAATTGTACCCCTCAGCATTTATCCCAGAAAAAATAAAATAAAATGTGTTTCCACACAAAAACTATATAGGAATAATTACAACATTTTTTTCATAACAGACAAAAATTGGAACCATTCCAGACCTTGAATGATTGAGTGGTTAAACAAACTATGGCAACCACATCACAGAATACAACTTAGGAATAAAAAGAAAAAGTTGATTCGCATAACTTGCCTGAATCCTCTTAGAGTCATGCTAAATGAAAGAGTCAATTCCACTGAGCATGGTAGTGCATGCCTACATTCCCAGAATTTGGGAGGCCAAGGCCAGAAAATCGTGAGTTGGAGGTCAGGCTAGTCTACCAAGTGAGGAGCCCTCATCCTCAAAAGAAAGAAAATGAAAAGAGAAAAAGCCAAAGAAAAGATTATAAACTATATAGTTCCATTGATATTGAATTCCTGAAATGATCAGAGTATACCAAGGGCAGATGGGTGGTGTCAAGGGCAGGGAAGGAGAAGCAGGTGTGGCACATCCCTTGTGCGATGGGATTGCTCTTTATCTTGCCTGTGACAGGTGGTAGATGAACTTACCCATGTGAGGACAGTTGCACGGAACCAAACCCACAGAAACACACACCAAAATGAGTGCGTGCAAAATTAAAGGAGTCCACAGAAGGTTAATGGGTTGTTACCAGTGTCACTACCTTAGCTGTGATATTGTGCTATAATTTTACAAGATAGTACTGTTGAAGGAACCTAGAGAAAAGGTACATGGGATCACACTGTGCCATTTCATGTAGCTATACGTGTACCACCATCTCACAATTACTTTTTTAAAAATCACAAGGTGGATCCATAGGATATAAAATGGACCCTACCATATACTTTAAGGAAACATGTCATAAAGTAATAGGAATGGAATATTCTATTTGTGTGTCTGTAGATAAACTAAAAATACTAATTGCCTTTACAGAAGACAAAGGGAAAAAGAAAAGGATTTGAGCTTATATCTTCCTATATTGTTGCAGTCGTCTACAACCAACTTGTCTTACATTAGTGGTGCAAGAATTTTATTTTATTTCACTTTAAGGAGAGATGCAATATGCCAATAATGAAGGACAACATGTTGCTTTAGAATTTGGGATGATGAGTATGTTTCAAACTAACTAGGATCAAAGAAAAACAAAAGAAGCTCTAGAAAGAAAGATGTAGGAGGGGGATGGATCTACGGTGGCACAGGCAGGAGTTGAGTGTCCTGGGAAGAGTTTTAAGGAAGATACAAAGAGGATGGAAAGAGGGAAGTCAGAGATGTATGTTTTGATGTTGACCAGTCATGATAGGAATAACATTGTTTTAGTTTCCTATTTAGGTGTGGGCAGGGGGTTCCACTTAGTCCTTCTACTGTAAGAATTCCTAGTGACCAGCATGGAGACTCTGCCAGTTACTAAGCACACTTCCTCACTCTGCACACCACACATTCTGAAGCAGGAGTTCCCATGGACCTGAGGTTTCACAAAACCCTTTGTTAGATGAATTCAAGATTCTCCCATAATCTCTACAGCCCCTACCCTGGAAGTGGATCAAGTGACATTTAGGGATCATTATAATCATCTCAAAATCTAAGATCTCAAAGAGCTATTTCTCATTCACCGGAACCCAGTCATGCTGATAGATGGTCACTTTTCCTTTCAGCTTTGGGGAAAGTAGTCAGTCCTTTGCTCCAAGAGTTCTGGAGCTGATAACTGGACAAGAGACTTTGTATTCTTCATATGAAGGTACAAGCTTCATATATGATGGCAGAGCTAGAACTTTTCTCCTTGTATATGAAAAGAAGTAACTCAGTAAGCTGTCCCTTTCAGTTCATTTCCGGGAATCTTAATTAAAACTAGGAAGCTTGGTTCCTTGGCAGCACCACCACTGCCATCTCTGGCCTTCAGAGCCAGACAACATCTCTGAGTTACCCTCTCACCAATGCATTTTTCCTGCCTTGATGAAATGCTCTTCAGGTCCTACAGGGTAGATGGTTAGGTGACAGCTAAACAGGCTACAAGTCTTAGCTCCATTTCAGCATTCCCATTTCTCTGAGCCACCATGATTTTTCCTCTCTCAGGGTCTTGCTGCCCAAAGAGTGGGTTTGCAGACTAGCAGGCAGTGTTACCTGGAAGCACATTAGAACCTCAGACTCTAACTGAGAGCTGCCAAATCAGACTCCGCATCTTATAAAACTTCCTCCACGTGACTTGAAGTACATTAATGTTGGCCTCAAAGCTGTGCTTCCCAAACTTTAATGTACATTATATTTATTTTAAAAGCACAGGGTACTGGGCCTCACAACCAGAGTCTGGAGTTAGTAAAGGGCTGAGATTTGAGAATTTACATTTCTAACATGATCTAAGGCGACTTCCATGCTGATGATCCAGAGGCCACTCTGTAAAAGCCACATTTGTTGCATCAAATGCCAGAGAAGTGAATTCACCCCAAATACCTCAGGTCATCAACTCCTGAATCAACGGACCAGCCATAGTAGCAAACTACAGACATAATTCCCTGGGATTTTCACTAATCCATAGTCTGGGTTTACAAGGGAAAAGATTTAACACAGTACACATAATGTATAGGATTATTTAATAATATTTACCCAAAGAGTCCAATGCAGAAGCATGCAGATCTGGCTAAGCTGAGAGCTCGGATTCCATGGCAGTGTCCTGTACCAGTCTAGCTGAAGCTCTAGAGGCCACAACAATGTCCTCCATGAGTCCCACAGCCCACGACAATGTCCCCTACAAGTCTGTAACAAGGTGGGCAATAATCCTCAGGTGGGCCCTCCACACCCAGAGCCATGCTGACTTAGTTCAGCTGGGTGTGATAGAAGTTGACCATTATTAAAGCTGCCACATCCTGAATGCCCAGGTGATAAGCCCTGTCCATTAACTCAGCTCAATGGAGCCTTCCGTGACATCCCATTTGGCTTACACTCTTACCTTTCTCTCCTCTGCTTCCATTTGTCATCCTCTTACAAGTTGTTCAGTGGTGGGCTATTTTATTCTGAAGCAGATCTTATGTATTTCTTTTTCTGGATTATGTTGGAATCTAATTCTTGTTGTGAGACTGGAGGCAGAAAGAAGAGAAAAGAACTGACATCAGCTCTTGAAGTAACCACTCCAATTATAGTCACTGATAAAGCTATTTTGTGGAAAGAGGACTTGGGGAAAATTAGTTCCTAGCCTCCACTTTGTCCCTCTAGTGCCTTTCTTTGGCCCCACAGCTCTGCAATTCTTTTATTGTTACTTATCTGCTTATTTTTTGTATTTTAGGGAAGGGTCTACAAGGTATTCAGGGTCTCACTACTAGATCGGACTCATAGTGATCAGCCTGTTCACAGCCTCCCAAGAGCTGGGATTACATGTGCGTGTCACCACAGCCTGTCTCAATTGCTATCTCAGTGCACCCTGGGGGTGGGGCCAGCAGACAGACCTGGGGATCAAACCCCAGGCCCCTGTTTGTGCTTGTAAGTGCTTTAATCCTCTGAGCTACTCGGCTGACCCAACTCTGCAGTTTTTGCAGTGAAGCCATGACTTGGTTAATAGTAAAAACTGTAGGTCGTTAAGATCCCTTAAGGTTGCCATGGATAATGGACTTTCACAACTGTTCTTCAGTATGTATTCATGGTTTTAAATATAGCTTTTTGTTTTAATTTTCTGAAACAAGGTCTCACTATGTAATTTAGGCTGGGTTTGAACTCACTATGTATTCCAGGCTGGCCTTGGACCTAAGGTGATCCTCTTGCCTCAGCCTCCTGAGTGTTAGGATTATACGTGCACACCACCAAGCCAAGCATGTTCTTAATATATCATTTTTGCCTATATATGCTCTAAGCTTTAAGGAGCTAGGTGATCCCACAAAAGACTGGAGAGGGGTGAAAGATTGAGGAAGGAGAAGTAAAAAGAATTAAAATTGCTATTTACATGTGCCAGTACCCCATGAGAAGTGTAATTATGTACTGCAAATATGTAATAATGAAAAATTAAATAATAAAAAACAATAAAGTCATTACCCTTGCCAGCACCATTAGGTATCACAGCTGCTTGACCTCCCGGTGACCTATCCTCTCCTCGTTCTCCATTGCATGCTATGACCGCTGGTAATCTGTTAGTGTGACCCAATGTGTGCAGATTAATAGTGTCCGCTTTCATCTGTCAAATCTCTCTATTCCCCACAAGGTTGTCCTTAAGCTCTAAAAACACCATGAACCAAACACAACTGGCTACCTGATAGGTCACCTGTGAGGAACAGCTAATACACTCAAACTAGGATAATTTAAAGAGAGAATTACTGACATGGTACAGATAGGCTATGGGGACATCGCAAGAGCTAGAGGGTGAGTAACCAGGAGCTAGTAGCGTCTGCCTTACTGCATTAGCTTTCAAGAATAGAGTCATAAGGAGAGAAGGGGAAAAAAGCAGGTGGTCCATAGGTCAATAACAGCCTGTAGCAATTCCATAGAGAGAGAGAGAGCGGAGGGAATAAACATTCCTCAATTTCCACCCCTGCCAGGGACCCCCAGTGGCCACACACAGATGCAGGCAAATGCAGGGGAACTGGTGCACATACCTGGTGAGCCTCCTGGGGGCAGAGGAGGCAGACCTGGAGAGGAAAATGAAAAAAAAAAAAAAAAACTTTGGCCCTCTAAGAAAGTTCTAAGCAAGCTACATGACCCAGTTGCATAAAGCAGATACTGGGATGGCTCAGAAGGCTAGCGAAAAGATGGGCTCTTATATAGATGTGAGCACTCTTAGCAAAGCAATGAAGCCCTGCAAGGGGGTAAAGTGACTTAAGCAGAGAGAATAAGGAGAGTTTGAGTCTGAAAAGTATCATTTAAAGATCAGGTAGTCAATCCCTGGTGTACCATGCTAGCCCCAACCGGGGGATGCTGAGACAGCAATTGAGACTGGCTGTGGTGCATGCTTGTAATCCCAGCACTTGAAGAACTGAAAATAGGAGAATCACTATGAGTCGGATCTGCGTAGTGAGACCCTGTAGACCTTACATTAAATCCATAGAAAAAAATTTTTAAATAAAGGTCAGGTACAAGAGAGAAAGATGACCAAAGAGGAGAAAAAAGGAAGAGGAGAGAGAAAATGCAAGGAAAAAGGGTTAACTTTGTTGAAGTCCACTGGACTAGGTCATAGACTATGAAGGCCAGAGTCCATACATACACCATAGAGACCACTTCACATCTGGCAGAAACAGTTCTAGGAAAGATATCAGGGAGGAAGCAGCTGAAGGAGGTTGAAGAGCAGGTGTTGAATAAAAAGGCAAACAAATGTCTATAAGAAGCCTCCCTGATATGAACGCAGGCAGCAGAATTGACCAGGGAAAAAGAGGGGAGGAGCGTGCTTGGGTCGCAGCCTGTGAAAGGAATTGCTATTCAAATAATTTCAAAAATCAGCGTCTGTGTCCAGAAAGCACGATTCTTGTTTTTCAAAGGCCTGTGTATCCTCCGACTCCAACTGTCCTTCCCTAGCAGTGGTGCCCCTCTGCGTGCTACACTGACCCTGGAGAACAATGCCTAACCAGCAGGATTTTCTCTGTAGTAAGGAGTGTCCTTGAGTGTCTTTCACTCCAGCTGCCATTTGCTGAGTTTGCCATCATGTTTACTTTTATCTCTTTATTTCCCAGTTTTGACAAACACGGTGGCTGTTTTTTTTTTTTTTTTTTTTTTGGCAAGACCAGGGTTCAAACTCAAGACCTTGCACTTGCTAGGCAAGCACTTATGCCATGAGCTATCTTCCCAGCCCCTTAAACACAGTGGCTTTAAAAAAACCTTCCTCACTTTTATCCTTTTACACACCACCACCACCAAGGACTCCTTTAGGGCAGCATACCCTGGATGGTTTCCTATCTGTGCTTCTCCACACAACTTTTGACACTGGACTTGGATGCTGTCCTTCAGTGATATTTCTCTGTATTGTTCTACCTCCTCTTTTGCTGTGCTACTGACACTAGACAGAGTCCACAGAGGTCTCCAAGGCACAAACGGGGAACTCTGACCACCCCACCCATGGCCCCAGGTTGTAGGTTCCCTGATTTCCATCACAGAAAAAAGAATTTTCAGGACATGTCCATCAGAAGATGCAAGCAGGTGCAGGGGCTGGGGTTTGACCCCCAGGCCTGCTGTGCCGGCCCCACCTCTGGGGGCTCACTGAGATGGCAGCTGAGACTGGATGTGGTGGCACACACCTATAATCCTAGCTCTTGGGAGGCTGTAAACAGGCAGATCACTAGGAGTGTGATCTAGTAGTGAACACCCTGCAGACCCTTCCTAAAATATATATTAAAAAAAGAAGCATGATGAGATTTACCGTAGAATTTTAAAAGTACACACTCAACAAAGCAGGAGGAAAAGGAGAAGGGCAAAAAAAGGAGAAAAGAAAGAAAAAATGGGAACAAATCTTTTGTAAATAAGGAAAGGAAGAGAGGCTAAAGGGAAGGTAAAAGAATGGGGAAATAAAGAAGAACTGAGACAAGTCACGTACAGATACAAAGTCCCTATGAGGAAACTGATGGTTAGGTGCATTTGAAACATACCAATAGCCTTTTGCGGCCATCACTAGAGTTGCAGCGGCCAAAATGAAATTTAATCTTTTTGTGACTTCAAACTGAAACAAAAACCATAAAAGGCATTTCAATGTGCCTTCCCACATCCACAGGAAAATTATGTCTTCTCCTCCTTCCAAAGAGCTGAGACAGAAATACAGTGTTTGCTCCATGCCCATCCAAAAGGATGATGAAGTTCAGGTTGTATGAGGATACTATAAAGGTCAGCAGCTTGGCAAGGTAGTCCAGGTTTACAGGAAGAAGTCCATCCTCTACATCGAATGGGTGCAGCAGGAAAGGGCAAATGGCACAACTGTCCATGTGGGCATTCACCCCAGTAAGGTGATTATCACCAGGCTAAAACTAGACAAAGAACACAAAAAGATCCTGGAACAGAAAGCCAAGTCTTACCAAATAGGAAAGGAAAAAGGCAAATACAGGGAAGAAATGATTAAAAAGATGCAGGAATAGAGAACTCCTGTGTGCAACTTTTAATTAAAAACTGCTAAAATGAAAAAATAAATAAGTACAAATAAAACATACCAATAAATGAAGAAAAAGGAAAAAAGAGAGGAGGAAAAGAAGGAGAAGGAGAAGGAGGAGGAGGGTAGGGGGAGGAGAAGGAGGGGGAGGGTAGGAGGAGGAGAAGGAGGGGGAGGGTAGGGGAGGAGAAGGAGGAGGAGAAGTAGAAGGAGGACAAGGAGAAGAGGTGAAGAAGGAGGCAAAGGAGAAGGAGGAGAAGTGGAAGTGGAAGAAGAGGAAGGAGGAGGAAGAGGAAGAAGGGGACGGGGAAGGGAAGGAGAAGGAGAAGGAGAAATACAGTGGGAACTCTCAAAAGTGACAGGCACATGGCCTTGAGCTGGATAGAACATGGACTCTATTATACTTATAAATCTGTAGCAAAAAGGGATTAATTTATAGCTGAAAGGGGACAACTCTTTCTGCAGGGGCAAGGAGATGTCCGTTCATCATAGGTGACAGACTAGAGGTGGCCAGAAAGGCTCATTTACAAGTAAAAAGGAATGGCCCAACTTTACCATGTCTTCTGAAGAAAACATCTGTTTAAACTGTGTTTGGGTCCTGAGCCTGAAGTTTTTATTTTTAAAATTATGGTTTTCCTTGTGCCCTTTCTACCTACCTTTATTTCGTCTAGCCTGCTCGGTGTCCACCTCTGTTTCCACCTACTCAGAGGCATACTACAGAGCGAGTGAGGAAATGGGCATCTGGGGCACCTTCAAAGCGGTCAGGTGCATGGCAGCGTAATGGACACCTGTTATTAACCATACATGGCAGGGGGCTAAACAGTCAGCTGTTTTAGCTGCACCTCAGACAGTATATACACTCTGCAGTTATCATTAATAAAACACAACTCAATATACAATTAGTAAAACTGGAGTCGCTAATTTTTCCTTTTACCTTCCCAGAAAGCCTTTTTCCTTTCATTTCTTTGTGACTTCATTATTACTTCTGACACTACAGGCTTTGAGGAGGAGCACATCACAAGTACGTGGCCGCTGTTTCCCTTCTCTCACTCCTGGGGAAGTGTACGGCACGCATAGTGGAGAGGTCAACTGAGGACCCAAGGCTTAAATTATATTGAGCGAGAAGTTCATGGCCAGGAAACTGACTTCCTACACACACAGGCCAACTGAGCAGTGTCACAGAAGAAGTCATTGCCACTCCGAGATTTTTCAACCAAAATTCTTCCCATAACTTTCAATCCATCAAAGTCAGTGTCTTCTCTGCCATTTTGTTGTATTGTTCTTTTGGATTTTGTTGTAGCTATTAGAGTCTTTGATATTTTCTGGGTGGTGCTGTGGGTCAACTGAGTCTACAACGAACATGATGTTTCCTCTATCTCCTCTCACTGAAAATGTTTACCAACTGCCTGCACATGAAGCTTGTTGCCTACCAGCCCTTTAAGAGAGGCTGGAAAAATATCTCACACTAGATAAAACCCTCATGGCATGGCCAACCAGGCAAAGTTTCAAGAGCAACTCCACAGATCTGTCAATTTGCTCTTTGGTAACATAAAATGAATGAAAGTATAATTAACTGTTGCTAAGGAAGATTTTCTAAATTACCAAGGTATGCTATAACAGAACCTTCCTTGTCAGAAGCTCAGCTTAGGAACCTGACCTCCAGGCACCTTACCTGTACCTTTTTTAAAATAATTTTTGCTAGCACCTAAGACAATTGTCTTCTTCTTTGTAGACCCAACCCACACTCACTATATCAGCTTAAGGGCATGAGTAAAGATTCTTTGACTGTAGGAAGAGTTTTCTTTGTTTCTTCTTCTCCTGATAGATACAAGCAAGTACATACACGTAGTCCTGGGCCTGAGCAGCTTTCTGCAGCTGGAGGGGAAGTGACTTTAAGGTGATTTGCTGGCCAAAAAAAAAAAAGAAAGAATGGGAAGAAAAGAACGTATTTCTTGTCAGTATAGGTCAATTGCTGACTGGGCTAGCTCTGGGGTATAACCCACTTCTGAAATTTCAGTTTTGTGAATTAACAAACCTTCTTATATTTAAGTCAGTTTGACACCATTGTCATTGTGTCAGAAATCATCACCAGTGTCACACATAGTCATAAATGGCCCCGCTCTTAAGAATCATTCCTGCTGGTCTTCGTTCACCCAACCTGATTTCTAGCTATACTGTGAATAAGTTCCCTCTATTTCTGTTGCTTCCCCTATTTTACTAGCTCTCAGAGATCTCTTCATCTTCATTTTCGTCTTTGTCTTCTTCTTTTTCTATTTAAATCTAAGCTGGAGTTGAATTTATCTAGTCTTTCAAAATGTTTGGAAAACCTGTGTCAGAGTGGCTGAAGGAGACTGAGGTCATTTAGTGACAAAAATGTGCATGAGAGTTGTTGTGGAGTCAGAAATTCCAAGAGCTCTCTGCAGTCCCCTCAGTGGCAGCAGTGCCTCCAAATGTTTGTACTGTCACCTCACGTTGCCTTGTACCAGCTGAAGTTCTTGGTCTACGTATGGTCTTGTATTTTGTCATACAAGTGGGTGAGTGGGTGAGGCCGCAGTTGGGATTGGAGAAACCTCAATGGGTGAAATTACCTTGTTCACAGTTCTGCCAAAATTCTGTTTTAATCAAATTTTAACATTTTCAAGCCAATATTTTTCTAATTCTTTTTCTACATCATTCTTTCTGCTTACAAGGCCACTTATGAGTACATGCGGCACTTGTGATGCTTTCTGAAGCAGTAACAATCATTTTAAATGGTCTTCAACAGGGAAATGTACTTCACAAAGTCGAAATTCTAGAGGCAGGGTGGACTCCAAAGCCGGCTCAGTCAGTGGCTGAGCACTAAAGCTCACCTGCACAGAGACGGCTCAGCACTGTCCCACAGGTCGTTGAAGCCCTGCTAGTTTTCACTTCATCTTTTTTTTTTTTTTTTTCTGTCTGCTTAAAAATTCCCACTGATCTGTCTTTAAGTTCATTAATAATTTTCATGTTGTTAGTTCCTAACATCCATTTCAGGTTCTGTATTTTCCAGTTCCAGGATTTCCACTGAGCTCCATAAGCTTCTATATATTTATCACAGCAATTTAATCTTTGTTAATTCTAGCATTTGGATCAGCGATGGGTCTGTGTTTATTTCCTATTTTTTCTTTTCACTATGGGTGCTTCTTTACACAGTTCATAACTATTTTTTCAGTTGTATATTGAGATTTGGTATTGGTAAACTGAAGGGATTGACTTCTGTTTCAGCAGCAACTGAATCCCTAGCATAGTACTATACAGCTTGATCTTATGGTGCAAGGGCAATAGGACCTCCATGAAGACAGACACAGTCTGCAATCTGTGCAGTCCAACACAATAGCCATTAAACACGCATGGCTAAAACTATTCGGCATGTGGCTTATGTGACTGCGGAACTACATTTTAAGCTTAACTGAAAGTTTTGCTTTGGGGGTCTGGGAAGAGAGCTTGGTGGTCTAAGCACAGGAACCTGAGTTTGACTCCTGGCAATGCATGCCACACAGGCCCTTGGGCCCTGGATGAGCCGTGCAGGCCACTGACACCGGGCATAGTGGCTCTGACACTGGTGCTGGGGAAGCTGAGACAGGAGAATCACTATGAGTCTGAGCTGCATGGTGAGACCTTATACCAAATATGTGAGACCCTGTACCAAATGAATAAATATAAAAGTAAAGTTTTTTTAATTATTGTTTTTATTATAATTTTCTTTTGAAAATAAAGTGGTTCTTTTGTGAGGGGGAATCTTGCCATATTGTCCAGGCTGGCCTCAGGGTCTCAGGCTCAAGTTATATTCCAGTTTCTGCCTCTCAAGAAACTGGAACTACATGTGCATGTCCCATGCCCAGCATTTTAATTTAATTTTATTTAATTAAAATTTTATTTAATTTTAATTAAATTTTAATTCCAAAGGCATGTATACCTAGAGGTTGTTATATTAATGATCACAGTTATAGAAACTTCATTTTAGGCTTTTTAGGGTGGGCCTAGTTGTGTGTGGTCTGCTACATAGATTTAGGGGCTCCCCTCTGAGGCTCCTGCCTTTATAGAATTCCCTGCTTCCTAATTTCCTGCTGCTGTGGGAACCTGAAACTCCAACCTGTGACTCCCGGGCTTATCTGGACCGCCAGTTCTGCTCCAGTTCCATCTCTACCACCCTAGGAAGAGGGCAGTGCTGTCAAAGGCAAAGCCTGGGACACAAGTGTGTCACTCACCTTGTTCCCTTTTTGCATGGGTCATTTCTTTTCTAATTTTTGTCTCTAAGACCAAACTATGCTGGTTGTTTTCCAGGACCTTCAAATAGGTTTTGTAGTAATTATTTTCTTTTGGATCCAGAATTTATAATTGTCTTTGGGTGGAGGATTAGTCCAGTGCGTTTTCCTCTACCATTATCAGAACTGATTAGAAAGGCCAACATTACATGTCAAAATACTGAGTATAGTGGGAAAGCCTGGCTACTCTTTCCTCCTAGCATACTTTCCTAGATTTCTTTGCAGTGAAATATTGCAGGGACTTAATGTTTGTTGGATAAACACTAAAAATTGAAGATTTTCTTGAAGAAACCATACTTTGAAACAATGGCTCATAATTTAGAATGAATGATCTTTTCCTAGGAGTAGTTCTTTATATGAGAGGGGGGTTCTTGGCTGTGTCTGTCACCTGATTTCAGGTACTGAAAACCTATCATAATTTTTGTTTAATCAAAAAGAGGATATATCAACTACCATGCAATAAAATTACATGGTAGTGTTAGCACCAGGCATGGCTGGATTTGGGGTTCATATTAGTATTACCAGAGTAGATATTTTTGCTGTTTTTGTTCCAGCTTTCAGATCAAATTATCACATTATTAGAGTTAATCCCAGATTCCTGTGGCTCCAAGCGGATGGTAGATGTTTCCACTCTGCAGCTTACCAGGTATCTAATACAGAGAAACAGGCAAGAGCCTCTTTCCCACAGATACCTGGAGAAACATTAATGCCTCTGATAGGCTCTGCCTGGATCAATCACGCAGTCATGAAGTGGGATGAAAGGATTGGCCTAGGGCAGGCTCCGGGTGTTCCACCCCTCACTCGGGAGGTGTCAGTTTCACCTGCCCCTCAAGAACGGCAGGTGGGGGTGGAGAGGTACCTCTGATGAAAATCTTGGTTCTTAGTTACTAGAAAAGTAGAGACACGCTGAGGCAGAAACCGCAGAAGCTCTCTAGACTGGGTATCAGAAGGGAGGGAACGGAACCAAGGTGCCTGGAGGAGATTCAATCCTCGCAAATTAGAGGGGCAAGGAGCCTGAAAGATAAATGCTCTTTTCCACTTAGCCCTATGGAAGCTTAGCTGGAAGCACACACTGTGCCGAATCGCCCTGTCATGGTTAGAGAGTGCGCTTAGGGACCTGCACTGAGTGAAATCCGTGAAATTTAGATATCACAGCAGTATCTTAAAAAGGTATCAGGTGGAGGAGGGCTTTTAATGTGGAATCCAGACTTCCAATTAGAGACTTGTTCCACAAGCTAAATTTGGTTTGGGTTAAATGCCCACTGACCTCTTATCCCTATAGCATTTCATCACTGTGAAGGCTATGTAGAAACAAATCCTCCTTTCCCCCACCTTTTTTTTTTTTTTTTTTTTTTTTAATTTATTTGGTAGAGGGTCTTACTACACAGATCAGACTCATAGTGATCCTCCTGTTTTCAGCCACCACAGCACTGGGATTGCATGCATGCACCACCACACCCAGACTCATTCGAAGGCTCAGCACCCCTGAGGGGAATAGATGGAGTCCTACTCCCCGTGCTTGCCTAAGCAGGTAGGTGCTTAGTCCACTGAGCTATCTCGCTGGCCCCGCCCCACTCTTTCTCATGGTGCAATCTCTCTGCCCCTAGAACTCAGAATTCTAGCTCCAGATAAATTACCAGGCCCTCCTCTCAATCCTTCCACTAGTGAAGAAGTCACTCAAGGAACAAAGGAGCCAGTGCAAAATGCAGGGATGTCCTCATATGTTCACCTGGCTTATACAGCACCCCACCACTGTTCCCCATGCCTCCAAACCCATCAACAGTATTTGGGGTTGGGGGACACTATCTTTCTCCTCTAGAAAATCACAGAAAACAGAGAAATACACTTCTGGAGAATAACCTGGAGTCTCTCTCCAGGAAATTGAGTCTACTCAATCCTCATAATCCTTGTTGCGGGTCCAGCAGGATGGCTCAGTGGTCTAAAGCGCCTGCTTGGGAAAGCTTGGGCGACTGCAGGGACCACGGTTCGATCCCCAGCACCACATGCTGCGCCAGCCCTGCCCTCAGGGCAGGCTGAGCCGGCCATAAAAATAAATAAACAAGCAAACAAAAGTTCTGAAACAAGAAAAAAATAAATAAATTTTTTTAAAAATCCTCATTGGTTGTTCAACACCTTCTAACTTGTGCTTCTCAGGCAAGCACGAGGTCCTGAGTTTGATCCCTGGTACCACAAAAAAAAAAAAAAAAGCAACATACAAATACCTTCTGAAAAAGCCGGGCGTGGTGGCGCACGCCTGTAATCCCAGCACTCGGGAGGCTGAGGCAGGAGGATCGGTGAGAGTTCGAGACCAGCCTGGGCTACAAAACTGAGCTCAAGGCCTGCCTGAACTGTACAGCGAGATCCTGTCTCAAAGAGACAAAAAAAAAAAAAAAAAAAAAAAAAAAAAAAAAAAAAAAAAAAAAAAAAAAAAAAAAAAAAGAAAGAAAGAAAAAACCTTCTGGAAAAAGAAATTCCTTCCAGCCTCCTTTATAACCATACTCCCTTGGGGATAAACTTTTAGTCCTTTCAGGAAATCGTTTGATTCTTAATCATTTTAGGAGACCATCCAGCTCACTTCCCTCAGCTTCCCTAGGAGCTCTCTTCTGAAGGGTTGGTGGCTCATCCTACACTGTGGCTGTTGATCGACACTCCTCTTGCCACTACCCACACAAGCGCTTCGCTTCTTTGTCACCTTCTGCTAGTGACCTCGTTCTTGGCTTTGTTGCCTGGTAGGATTACTGGCCAGGTGCTGTAATCATTGGTCTGCTGGGCAATTGGCTCATACTGTGGCTGTGACCTACAGTCTGGAAGAAGCAGGCTTTTTCATTGTTCATGTTGGCCTGGAGTTCCAGTTACCAGCAGTGTCCACCACAGCCCGACAAACTTGTTTCACTGGTTTCCTTCTTTCCCTAGGCTGTTCCAGGACTGACACATGCAGATTGACGAAAACACAGCGTTTTTGTGCTCTCGGGATTGACTCTCATCTGAACAAGCCTTAGTCTGTGGCTAAATTCTGATTCTGGTCGCCTCCCCCAGCCCCCCTTCTCTCCCTGCCACCACCTCCCTTTGCTACAAAGCTATGGACCATCAAGTTTTAATGCCATGTTGAGTCGTTGATTAAAAACAGCGTGCTATTTTCTGAATGTCAAACAAGATATGACAATAAAGCGGGTATAAAATAACAGGAAAATAATGTGTGGTTGCTGCTGTCCTGGATGCAAATATACAAATGGCTGAACTTTAGGAGCTCCTACATTCACAAGAAGTGGTGGAGCATTAAAATTGATGATTGTGATTAGGTTGTCTTTCAGAGCAGCAAAATCCATATAACTGAATCCTCCTGGGTTTAGCCTTTTTCAGCCCCAGCATATTAACTTGGCTGGCTGTAAGGCTGCTTTTGTGTACACACACAGCAGTTAACCGTGAGTGCAGTGGGCCCCAAATTAAAACCATATTTTGTTAGCACGACATGTTCCAGCCTTGACAGCATTTATCAAAGGGGAAGCTGTTGGATTTATTGAAAGAAATGAACTTCACCAGGGTCTGGCAGACTCAGCCCCAGCAGGGGCCTGTTATTTTTACCCCATATGTCCAGCTCACTGCCACTGTTAGCTTAAGGCTGTTTACTGGTTGCGGGCACATTGTCCAGCCCAGCCTGCCCACATGTCCCGCGTGCCGGCCTCCTTGGAGCCAGGCCTCAGGGGTCGTCATCAGCGACACAACCATGTTTTTCTTCAAGGCCACATTTGTATTCCCTTCTTTTCTGTGAAATCTTTGCTCTCTTAATCCCAGGTTATTCTTCTTCCTCAGATTTCCAGCCTCCACCTAGGGACAAACAGCAGGGGTGATCATTTGGAGAGAGATGAAGCAATGGTAGAGGTGGAAATTCTCAGACCCCATCCCTGACCTCTGAATGTTTTGTACTTATTGTTTGATTTTGTTTCTTGAGGTACTGAAGTTTGAACCCAAGAACTTCTCCATCTGAGAGGAGCATCCACCAAGGAGCTCCTCACTCAGCATTTCAGCAACATTTCTAGGGGACCTGGAGGCACATGGAAACTTGCGAACTCTGCTGTACCCTCATTCAACTTCTCCACCCGTAGCAGGAGTGTTATTTTCCTCTACAAATGTTCTGGAAATGTACGCTGTATACAGGTGTTTTGATAAGAGTAGATGCTGGGTGGAAACCTTACTGACAGTGTTGCGAGCCTCAGTTAATTCAGATGACCCTTGTTCCACATTGGGCTGTAATCTTGTGTTATGGTTTGTGCATAGGTGTCCCCCCAAAGCCTCTAGAGGTTGCTTCTGGAATTTGCAATTGATTATTGTGGAAATGGGTTCTGCCCCTCCCCTGGGGCAGGTGATTTGCATTTCAATGTAAGGTAGGAAGAGAAGTTAACTGCTTGAGCAGCTGCTAGCTCTCCCTGTGCTCTTGCTCTCTGCCCGCCACCATGGAAGGTTGCCCTCTGCCATGGGCCAGTCTGCCTTGGGACCAGCTGAATATGAACTGGAACCTCCAGGAACTGTGAGCTAAATAAACCTTTCCTTTCCTCATTCTGAGTGTCAGGTGTTTGTCCAAGCAACGAGAGAAGAGTAACTAAGATATCTTGTATATAGAGTCTACCAAAACCTGTATGCACACTTCAGGAAAAGAAAATCTATGACCTCCACAAAGACAAGGTTGTATCCTATCCCACCCTACTTTTACCAAGACCTACAACAGTGACCAGTTACACATGTGAAGTCCCTATCCGAGCCAGGCTTGTCACTAAGCATATGAACATGTGGAGTCGGTTTGTGACTGTTTCCCCTTCTCTAGCACCTCTTAAATGATCATGCTTCATGGCTGAGGAAAGTGGGCCCACAAAGCAATTTTTTTAAAAAAGCCGAAACAGCACTGTCCCCTAAATATGAGATACTTACTGAGTCTGTAATATGAAAGCTTCTCTTTCTCTGACTCTCCCTCTGCATATTGCACAGGTATAATCAGGCCTCCTACCTAGCCCAGCTCACAGCACTCACAGTCTCGCTCATCGCCAAGCCACTGCTCTCTTCATGAATTAATGAAACCTTGGTTCAGTTCTGGGTTGAAGCCTTTGCTCTGGTTAGCCATTGTTCTAAATAGATTTAGGAATCTCTTGGCTCTCCACAACTACAAATATGCCTTAGTGTCTTTATCCTCACATTAGATTGCACTGGAAAGGGTAAGTTGGAAGTCCAGTAACTCTTCCCTGGGATTACAAATGTGGACTCCTCTAGACTATGACCAGGTCCAGAAGGGCTTCCTACAACTGCCCTCCTTGAGCATCAAACCTCACATGCGCCACTGTCTGCTGTGTGTAGAGCCCTGGATAGCTGGCTACAGAGGTCATTAAGAGAAAAGTCTCTTGCTCATGAGCCAGGCATAAAGCATAACACATGAAGCATTCTAATAATGTGGAGGCTGGAAGCAGTCTACAGAAACAAAATGCTATAGGGTTATAGAGGAGGAAACCATTTAAGTACATATGTGAATGCAGAGTTGGAAACATAGTCCTAAGTTCCTTTCCTTAGTTTATTTGTTGGCTGGCACCATCTTTTTGTCTCCATTCACTGTGAGTTTCTTGGGAACCAGTCCCAAATTCTATAATTTTATCCATCAAGACATAGTGGCACATGCCTATAATTCCAACACTCAGAAGGCTGAGGCAGGAGGATCACCATGAATTCAAGGCCAGCCTGGGCTACATAGTGAGTTCAAGGCCAGCCTAAACCACATAGTGAGGCCCTATCTCTAAATAGATAAAATAAATTTTTTAAATTCTATAATTCCTTTATATTACTGGTAAGCTTCAGTTTATATCAAGCAAAATCCTTTCTATTTCTTGGAACAAATTCTACAACAAAAGTCTTTCCAATAGTATGTAGAAGTATGATTTGTATGTATAGAGGGTCTGGGTTTTAATCTGCTGATAGTTTAGACAGATCATTCTGGGCCTCATTTTCCTTCAGTATAGAGAATATGGACCACATGGACAGCTTTTGAGCTTGGTTATTCATGGAGAAATGTTTTGAAAATACATACTAGGTTCCAAACATGTTGGGGGGGGGGGCGTTAGAGTTGGGAATACAAGCCAAGTATTGAAGATTTTTAAATGTATAAGGTCATGTTTGCTTCTTAGACTTTATGTAAGATGCAGAGTTTTTTGGTTTTTTTTTAAATTGTTTTGAGGATTGAACTCAGGACCTTGTGCTTGCCAGGTAAGTGCTTAAGCCACTGAACTATCTCACCAGTGCTAGGAGGCAGATTTTGTTGTTGTTGTTTTGTTTTTTTGCAGGACTGGGGTTCAAACTCATGACCTTGCACTTGCCAGGCAGGCACTCATGCCATGGAGCAATCTCCCCAGCCCCTTAGGAGGCAGATTTTGATTCATCAGGCATAAAGCAGCTCCCGAGAGTCTGAATTCTAACAGGCTCCCAAGAGAGGCCAGGATTGTTGACACATGAGCCATACTTTGAATATCCAGGAATAATGGACTTTTACGTCTTTTTCAGCTAAATGTTCTCCAGCTCCAAGTGCTAGCAAGTCATATTATACAGATGGCTAATTAAAAATAGTCTACATTTAGTACAAGATAACCCGGCTAGGTTAAATTGTCATGGGCGAGTATGGAATCATTTCCTTCACTTACAAATTTCAGGTAATATTTTAGAATAACCTGTGATTCATTTCCCTTAATTTAGCATTCCAAAATACAATGTTGGGAAAAAAAAAAAAAAAAAAAAAAAACTTTTACAAAGATCTTTAGACTAGAATTTTTTTTAAGACAAGGTCTTATTATGTAGCTCCCACTGTATGGCCTTAAACTCCCTGTGTATTCCAGGCTGACCTCAAACTTGCTCAGTCCTCCAGCGTCAGCCTCCCAAATGCTGGGCCTGCTGGTGTGTACCACAACGCTCAAAAAAATTTTGACCACTCAACAAACTTTGAACACAAAGTTTACTGGTACAGAAGCTCAATGCCAGCTGTGATCATACTGTAAAAATGGTCCCTCTATCCCCCAATCTCCCATCAGCTCATATGTATTTAAAATCCCCTAAGCAGATCACAGAGCTTTTCACTCATAATTAGTAACAAATGTCCCTGAAAAAGGTAAAACATTGGCTTATATCTTAGCAGAATAAATGAAAACAGGGGCAACTTTTTTTTAATTTTTTTTATTTTATTTTAATTTTTTCTTGTTTCAGAACTTTTGATTTGTTTATTTATTTATTTTTATGGCCAGCTCAGCCTGCCCTCAGGGCAGGGCTGGTGCAGCATGTGGTGCCAGGTATGGAACCGCGGTCCCTGCAGCCGCCCAAGCTTTCCTAAGTAGGCGTTTTAGACCACTGAGCCATCCTGCCAGGCCCGGGGCAACTTTTATAGAAAGAGATTTTCATAGGAGAAGTGGGGGTGGAGCAAGGGAAATGATCCAGAAAGGGAGGATGAGGCTGAGGTACAACTGACCCTCTTCATAACTTCATTCAAAGGAGGCTGCCAAGTTTAACCAAAAGAATTCTATGAAACTATCTTCCTGAAAAACAGGTTCCTTCCCCATTCCTGTTTGCTAGGGCTCCAATGATTGTGTTCCTCTAAATTTATGGTGAAATTTTAAGTCCAGTATAGTAATAGTAAGCCATGGGAGCTTTAGGAGGTGACTGTCACAGGGGACTAAGGCTCTCAAAAAAGAGGCTTAATCCACATAGGGTTTGGCCTTCTTCACCCTGCTGCCCTTTGGCATGTGGTGACATAGTGTTCAAAGCACCATCTGGAACCAGAAAGCAGCCCTCAGCAGACACCGACTCTGCCAGTGCCTTGGTCTTGGGCTTCAGCACTATGAGAAATAAATGTCTATCATTTCTTAGTTACCCACAATGAGATATCTTGTTATAGCAGCACAAATGGGCTGAGATACTCTGACCACTCAGTAGTTTATTCAAAGGTGAGCTCACGCCCCAAGCCTGCTAGCCGCTCTTTAATATACAGACACAGGAGAACCTGCACTATAGGACAGTGTCCCAGGGACAGGAGTGTCACACTGAGAAACACCATGGGACATGAGTGGACTAAAGGTGTCTGGAGGAAGGAGAGATGGTCATGAAGAAAATGATTCAGACAGTTGAAAGGCAGAAAGGAAAGGTGAGCCTGGAAGGAGAGGGGGCTGCTGGGGCTGCCTGGCAAGGCTTCTCATCAGCTCCTGGAACTCGCCACGTTGACAGGACTGCCAGTGTGAGACATGTAAACAAGATCAAGGAAATTCATCCTTCTTCCAGCAGCTCAGAGGCGCCAGCTCCCTGGCAAACCTGGGAGCCCTGTGGCACCCTTTCAGGCAGAGCACCCAGCAGGCAGATGGAGAATCTTCAAGTCTTCTGCTGCCCACGCTGCTCTTACCCCTATGCTCAAGAGCTTTCCAAGACTTCGAACAATCTCCAAAAGCAAGAAGCAGCAGACCAAACATCTACAGTACACTAAGGGTCAGAAAAGCGTCTCCAGCAGCTTCCCTCTTGCTGTGTTTTCTTTACCTCGTCTTCACTTTCCAGAAAGAAGGGAAGGGGCAGGCAGAAGCATACAGATCTGAGCCGCTGAGTTCAGGGAAAAGGAGTTCCAAATTGAAATTCTATCCACGAATCTGCAGACCACGTGACTCACTCAAGACCAACTGACACGCAGGCAGAAAAGTGAACGCTCAGTTACCCTAATGTAAGGGGGAAGGAAATGGCTCCGTGGCACTGATGCCTGCAAAAGCATAGCCTGGCTGAGCAAGCCAGCCTGGGCTCGCTACCGCCACGGAGGAACAGGTGGAGGAGCTCCTGTCCCTGTTGTCTCCGGGCAAACAGAATTGGGACACCAGCTCCCTTGAGTTTAGGGAATGAAGCTCACTTGTACTTGAAAGCAAAAGGAGAATGTTCCTTATTTTACGTTAGAGGGCACCTTGACCCACGGGGGCACAAAACTTCACAATTTGGGGAAAAGGGGGGCTTTAGATCATTTAATTCAAACTCATCACTTTAACGCCCAGAAAGGAGAGAGAAAATGGTACAAATTCACTGGTAAATTATCAGCAGAAACTGAGTCTAGAATCTGGATATCGCTTAGACCCACTTTCTTTCCTTTCCCTCTCTCAAGCACCTGTTGGTCTTTCTGATCTTTTGCAGATTTCTGAAAACCTTTGAGTTCTCAGGGCTCACATTCACCTCATCTTGGTTTCTCAGCACCCCCAGCTGCAATGGGATGAGGTTATCGTCCACACCACCCCTGGGGCTCAAAGACCAATGGGAAGATGGTCCCTAAGGAAGGGTTGTAGGGAGGGCTACAACCCTTAGGTTCATGATTGAGTATTTATTTATTAACATAAAATAATGTTTTAGGGATCCAGCGGGATGGTTCAGTGGTCTAAAGCACCTGCTTGGGAAAGCTTGGGAGGCTTCAGGGACCGCAATTCGATCCCCAACACCACATGCTATGCCAGCCCTGTCCTCAGGGTGGGCTGAGCCGGCCATAAAAATGAGTGAATAAACAAACAAAGGTTCTGAAACAAGAAATAAATAAATAAATAAATAAATAAATAAATAAATAAATAAATTTTTTAAAAAATAATAATGTTTTATCTTTTATTTATCTTTTTTTTATTTGGTACAGGGTCTTGCTACACAGCTCAGATTCATAGTGATCCTCCTGTCTCAGTCTCCCCAGCACTGGGTTTACAGGCATGTGCCACCATACCTGGTTCAGTGGCTGGCTGGGTGCAAGGCCAGCATGGTATGCAGTACCAGAGATTGAACCCAGATCCTTACGCTTGCCAGGCAGATGATTAAACCACTGTGCTATCTCCCCAGCTATTTATTTATTTATTTAGTGGTAGTGGATATTGAACACAGGACCTTGCACTAAGCTATATCTCCAGGTCCTTTTTATTTTTATCTGTACAATTTTGACAGAGTCTTACTAAGTTGCCCAGGCTAGGCTGCCACTTGCAGTTCTTTTGCTTCAGGTTCCCGGAGTGCTAGGATAGCAGGCATGTGCTGTTATACCCAGCTGCTTGTTGAATTTACACCAACTGTGTAGAAAGTTCACTTTCAAGTTCAGAGGCAGAAACAAAAGCTCTGGCTGTACCCAGCTCACCGCACAGCACATGCAAGGCCCAGCATGGAGGTGAGAAGATGGAAATGGGACTCGAGGCTAGGACTGGTTCCGTAGCAGTACATCAAGATCCTAGCACAGGAAGTGTCAGCACCCTCCCGCAGCTGGACACTCCGAGGGCTATCTGTCCCTACGCTGACAAGTTCGCTACCAAGTAGAGCTGCTGCAATGAAAACAGATTTCAACTCAGACCAGATTTCATCAAATGCAGCGCCGCTTGTTAGATACCAGCTAAAATTAATCTTAAGAGAACTCTATGGTTCAGAAGATATTTCTTTTTCTCTCTTCTTCCTACAGTCATTTGCATTCCTAAACAAAAACAAGTAGATACATCTAGGAAAGAAAGGTTGGTATTGCACATACACCCTGCTCCTTAAGGAGTCTTTCTCTAGCCCTGTGACGGTGAGCCTCTGAGAGAACGAGTGCCCAAAACACACTTATCACAAAGTGCCAACATGGCAATTAAGGCTGAATCCTGGGGTTAGAAAAAGAATTCATACATGAACACCTTTTGTCTTAAAAGCCAAACACAGTAACAGAGCTTTCAGTGATGAAGAACAGCTTTTTATAGAAGTGTGTATGAGGTGTGCTTTGGCACAACTAATATGATCTTCGCTATTGTATGCATGCTGGTATGTTGCCAGGTCTTGGCTGGGGCAGCTTCACTCATGCACCAACAGAGAAGGGTCTGCGTGCCCACTGCAGCACATGTGCCACAGAGATTAGGGAAGGAACCTCCCGAAGCCTAGGCTCCACATTCTGGACCACTGCTTGATACAGAGAAACCCAGAACTCTCCACCGAAGGGACCTGAGCTCACTCGAGACCTCCTTCCAGGGCCTGAGGCCTAAGGGTAGACTATCCATGGCTGTGCTCACTTCTGGTCTAAGGTGTGACTAGCACATAGCTTTCATACAAAACAGGATTGGCAGACTGGGGTGTGTTTAGCATGTGGGAAAGTGCGATGGGATGAGGGAGTACAGAGATGGGAACTCTGTTGGGGGAGTAGGCCAAATTTCTAGAGGTTCAAGAAGTCTATATTCAAATTTGTTATTTTGGTCCATTTGTATTCTGGCCATACCCTCCAAATATTGGGGCAGACTTTCTGAAGTAAACCCAAAGACTGAGTTCCTACAATTAGATTTGAAGAAGGGGAGCACAAATCATACCAGTGGTCTCCAGACCCCCAGGCCTATGCTAATGACATCATTATTGGGCTTGCCAATTTTTATCCCGTATTCATACATGGTAACAGTTTTTTAAGATGATTCCCCAGGGCTGGAGCGATAGCTCAGTGGCATAAGCACCTGCCTGGCAAGCATAAGGTCTTGAGGTCCATCCCTGATATCTAAAAATAAAGATGATTCCTCAAACAAAAACTCTACTGATTCCACTAAATCAATAGTTACTTCTAATGCATTTGTATGCAAATAAAGCAACCTAAATTGTTGACACAGAAGAGAACTGACTTGTATATCTTCACTACCAATTAACCTATCCTAAAAAGAAAAGCAGACTAGGATTAATGCGTTCATACATATCACATTATTCCTGCTGGGGTATCAAAAAACAAATGACCATAAATACAGCACCACAACTGAGCCCAGAGCCCCTTCTTTGTTCCTAACCTGGATGTACCTAGGGTGGGTGCCATGGCAGCAGCCCACAGGACAAGGGATCACCAGGCCCTCCCAGCCCAGGACAAAGAGGAAGGCCAGCTACAAGAAGCAATCTGTATCACTGTATCAAGCACTCATTGTTTTACTCAGCAAGCCACATGGCCCAGGCCTATGCTGAGGTTTGGGGCTCCGAGATACTCACTGCACAATCTTTAAGCATTCTCTCTCTGTGTCTCTGTGTCTCTGTGTTTCTCTCTGTCCTTCTGTCTCTCTCTCTCTGTCTCTGTCTATCTATTTATCTATCTATCTACCCCAGTTCTACATAGTAAGCAACTTCCCTTTATCTGTTCTTATAAGACCTAAGAACTTTGCATTGACATCCATTCAAGGGCTTTCCAAGGGCAGACCTGGTCAGGACCCACAGCTTGATAATTTTCTAAACCCTATGGTCTTCATGTAGACTTGGATTGCTTTAATTGTGTTTCATGGTAGTCTTGAGAGATGAGGGAATGTGACACTGAACCCAAAAGGCAGGATCAGACCTAAAGCTTGTGACATGAAAAATCCAGCTCTGTTCAAAACCTTCTACAGTATACTAGAGTCAGGCACATTGACTGCTTGAAAAGCCTTATCATTTAGCACTGGGGAATAGCAGGCTTAAATCTTAAGTCTATAGATGTACACAAATTTTCCTCAATTAAAAATATATTTTTTAATCTTTATTTATTTGATACAAGGTCTTGCTATGCAGTTTGGACTCATAGTGATCCTCCTGTCTCAGTGCTTCCCAGTGCGGGCACTACTGGCATGCACCATCACACCTGGCTTCAGTGACTAGCACAGCATGCAGTACCAGGGATCAAACCTCGGTCTTGCCAGGCAGGCCCTTAGACCACTGAGCTATCTCCTCAGCCCTCCTCAACGTTTTTGCAACTCTGTTAAATTTCTATGTCAGCCTCCATGTCGCCAAAGGAGTAGAAATTTTTTCTCCATGGATTCAGAATCATATCTTTGTTTAGGGTGCTTGGGGTCAAGGTGCACACACACACCTGGACATATTGTTCAAGTCCATGGTCATCTGTGCCCATTGGCTTGGCATCTGCTAAAACCTTTATTTGCTCCTCACCTTGGCATCCATCCATACAGAGGGGAGTCGAGTGGGCCCTCAGCCACCCACTTTTCCTTCCTCCTCCCAGCAGCACAGGAGCCACTCAGTTGCTCTCAGTGCACAGTGGAGCATAGGGAGCTGTGTAAAGCTGGGTCTACAGCACTGTCTGCCTAGACATGCCCCAAATCCATTTCTTTAAGGTCTTCCCACTTTCCTGGGGCTCCAACAAATAAGAAAGGGATGTCCTGCCCCTATTCTAGTCTCAGATGCCTCAGGAGTCTCAGAAGCTTCAGAAGTCAATGAGTTCTGTCACCAAGTTCCACTGTGCTTACTTGGAAACACAATCCTACTCTGAGGAGCACCCTAGTGGTCCACAGAGCTCTTTCAACTCCCTGACCCAACTTGCTCTCCAAGCTACTGGAGTGCCAGCTCCAAGTGGGGCAGCAGCAGCCCCCAAGTCACCAGTGTAAGTCAGAAGCCTTCCTTCAGCATCGAGGCTTCAGACACTCCGAAGCCAGGACAGTGTCTTTATCTCTGTTCTCTGTGGACTCTCATTTTCTGAAGCAGGGAGCAAAGACCACCCTTGCTCAGAAGAACAAAATGAGAGATGGAGGAAAAGGTTAAGAAAAAAAATATATAGTAGGAAAACTCAGCCCTATTTCAAAGTTCATACCCAATCCTAACAGTATAAGAGTTTTAAATACAGCCGGGCGTGGTGGCGCATGCCTGTAATCCCAGCACTCGGGAGGCTGAGGCAGGAGGATCGGTGCGAGTTCGAGACCAGCCTGGGCTACAAAACTGAGCTCAAGGCCAACCTGAACTGCATAACAAGACCCTGTCTCAAAAAGACCAAAAAGAAAAAAAAAAAAAGAGTTTTAAATACACTTCCATATATCCTGTTAATAGGGTCATCTTTCTAAGATGCAGACTTTGTTGTAATCCTACGATTATGCATTACCCATAGAAGTACAAAATGATGCTTCCCCATCAGAGAAGAGTGTGCTGAGACCTCTGAGGTACTTGTCTAGGAATCTTATTGTTTGCCTAGGTGAAGAAGACATTCAAATGAAACATTCAACCATGAAAGTATTAGCTCCTGGAAACAAGTTTCCCAACCATTTCCGGAACCTAGCTCTGACTTCTCCTTCCATCAGATTCCTGACCTCTTGCATTTCTTCAACCTAATATCTTCATCGCTTTTACTGTAATGGCTGCTCTGAGCCAGGCAGTGAGAATAAGAACAACCTTAAAAATAACAATGTGGAAGGCCAGGCAAGTAGCTCAGTGGAATAAGCGCTTGTCTGGTAAGCACAAGGCCCTGAGTTCAATCCCTGATACCACAAAACAATGATGAAATGGCTCCTCTCCTTCAGCATCTGTAGGTTATCTGGCTTCCTTCTCCCTGTCAGATATGAGGTCCTTTTCCCAAAACATTTGCTTGAGAAGTCCTTTCAATATCTACCTCTTGTCTCTGACCCTGTTCTGATCAAATCATGCCTAGTGTGAGTAGCACAGACCCCATCTGTATTACATGCTGTTCATGTGCTATGTGTTCATGTTGTTTCTTCCTGTCTTTCCCTGAGGTTACAAATTCTCCAGGAAAAAAAAAAAAAAGCCTTTACCTTCACATTCCTAACCCCTTGGCACGATGGCCTGCATAGACAGGGATCTTAATTTTTGCACTTTGATTTCTGAGTCCCTACCTCTCAGCTCCTGGGAAATCATTTACTAGCAAACAAATTAGTGAAACAGCTGATGTTTCCAGTGTGAAGCAATTGTATTTCCACTGCTGGAAAAACCAACACACACCACGTTCCTTGCAAAGAGGAATTTTGATAGAGGCAGGTGGTCATAACATCACTGGTAGATCAAACCCAAGAACAATGACACTCATAGCTCTGATCTAGAAAAGTAAATCAATTTTTATTTTCATGCATGCATTCCTCTAGATTCCTTTAGCCTACAGGCATGGAACATGATCATAACACTGGCAACAGCAATGACAAGGAAGTATGAACCCAGTCACAGAACACCCACTAGCTGGGGGCAAGTCCCACCCTCATCCGCCCTCTAAAGGTATTCATGTGCTCAGTGACACTCAGAGGCCTTGTCTACCTGGCCCATCTCAGGCACAAACCCCAGGGCCCAGCACTGCTCATGTCCCTCAGAGGGGCTGCTGTTCTCACCAGTGCCCAGCCCCTGCTTCCCCTGTCCTTCACCTCACCTCCCCACCCCTCTCTGATCCTTAATTAGCTCCAGGGTAGCTGGGCCAGACTCCAAAGAGGACCAATATTCCTCCCTCTTACAGGTTAGAAGTCAGACAGGTTGGGTCACATTTTGACCTCACCTGTATCAAGTCCTTTTTACCAAAGCTTTAATTAATTAATTAATTTATTTATTTATTTATTTATTTTTTGGTATTGTTATTGTAGGGATTATAGGGTCTCACTGCACAGATTGGGTTTGTAGTGATTCTCCTGTTTTCAGCTTCCCAAGCACTGGGATTATAGACACATGCTACCACGCCTAGTCTCAGTCACCATTTCAATATGCCCCAGGGGTGGGACTGGCATGGCTGGCTGGGGATCGAACCTCCAACCAAAGCTCTATTTTGTCACTCACAAAATAGAGATTAGAAACTACCCACCTTTTTTTTGTTTTGACAATTAAGCAATAATGTCAATAACAACAGTAATAATCATGCTAACACAGGGCCTTCCACATGGCAAGAACTATTTGGAGTTTTATACATTTTCTTTTTCTTCCTTTCTTCCTTCCTTTCTTTCTTTCTTTCTTTCTTTCTTTCTTTCTTTCTTTTTTTCTTTCATTTTTTTTGTAGCCAGCTCAGCCCATCCTGGGCATGGGACTGGCGTGGCAAGTGGTACCAGGGATCAAAGTGTGGTCCCTGCGTGCTTGCCTAAGTTTGCCTAAGCAGGCGCTTTAGACTGCTGAGCTATCTCGTTAGCCCTTATACATTTTCTTGAAGCCCAGCCAAGTATCTGGCCTAGAGTATTTTTTTCTTCGCCCTCTTCCCTTCCTTAAATGACTTACATGGGACACAGGGATGTAGTAACTGGTCCCTTGTGGAGGCTTTATTCTCTCTTCAGCAACTTCCATTCTTCCATAGGCTACTGGGAACACCTGAAAAAATTCTCTATCCACAACAAAAATGAGGTTCGTCCCCTTGTCAAAGTGCCCTGCCCACAGGGCAGCTCCATTCCTACATTGGAGCCCTGTGCTTGGTGCCCCATTCCTCTAGGGAAAAGATGGCCCATAAGCAGAGATGAAGTGAGCTCTACGTCCTCCTTAGCCACAGAGAGCCTCATCCTTCATCTCCAATGTGCAGGCAGGCCACTTGTGCCAGGAACACTATGAACCCCTTGCTAGACACAGACAACCTGTTCTTGAGGAATACTGTCTCCACAGAGCAGGTTAAGGGCAGAAACTGCCCAAGCATAACCCTCCATTCTCTAATGACTAACATCTCCATGCATTTATTCATCTACACCAAACCTCACCCTCAACACTACAGCAGTCATAGGCATTGTACATCTTACTGCTAAAATCCACTTTTCTTCCTTCCTCAAGATCCAGTCTCCTCCCACCGGCTCCCAGTCTTTCCCAAAGGAAATCATGCAAATGTGCTACAAATTAGGGCCACCTCAGCCTTCCTTCTTCTAGTCTTCAGAGCCATGTGACCACCTGTGATCTGATCTCCATTACAATTCACAAACTTGACTGAC
Source organism: Myocastor coypus (assembly GCA_004027025.1). Lineage (NCBI taxonomy): Eukaryota > Metazoa > Chordata > Mammalia > Rodentia > Myocastoridae > Myocastor > Myocastor coypus. The sequence goes on along the minus strand of PVJA010019597.1, from coordinate 7,603 downwards.
AGACCACGGTGGCTGTAACTTCCACTGCACCTGCTTGCACCAGCAGGAATGGGCCTGGCTGGTTTCAGGGCATTTGAATGCTTTACAAAACTCAAAAATAAGTCCAATAAAGAAGGCCACCTATGTCATAGCAAAGTATCCAGAATGTGCCTCAGGAGACTTCAAGGGGCAGGTTTCTCCCCACTCTGGCTGAGAGGAGGTGGGCAGAAGGGACTCACTGGTTAACAAGAGGAGAAACAGAGCTGAACAACCGAGGAGTTACGAAGTCCAAGAGGTAATACTGAAAGATAGGCATTAGACTCTGACTCAGTACTAAGTGATTTAAGCTCACTGAGACTATGAATCCCGGAAACGAAATTCTATTACCATCCTTCCAACCTCCAGGCAGACAAATAAAATAGGATGTTTTGTAAGAAATTGCCTGGTCTCTAGCTCAGTGTCACATTTGTCACATGGCTTCCAAAGCAGGATTATATCTGCCCAAATTGTTATGTCCCCCACCCTTCCTGAATGCTGTTGCCTTGCCTATGGTGGTTACATCTAAGACCTGGAGCTGGGCTGAACACGCACTGCATGCTACTGTTTGAATATGTTTCCCCAGACTCACATATTAAGAGAAGTGAGTAGCTCATTAGGTTAAGTTATTAGGTCGTCCTGCCCCAGTGAATGGACTATCATCTTTGTGGGAGTAGATTGGTTCCCTTGAGAGTAGAGTTATTTTAAATCAGTCCTTTAGGACTGGGGAGACAGTTTGGTGGTCTCAGTACCTTCCTAACAGGTGCAAGGACCCAGGTTTGACCCTAGGTACCACCTGCCGTGCCAGTCTCAGGACCCTGGGTATACCATGCTGGCCACAGAAATTGGGCATAGTGGTACATGCCTATAATCTCAGCACTGGGGACTCTGAGACAGGAGGATCACTATAAGTCTAAGCTGCACAGTAAGATGCTATATCAAATAAATAAATAAATAAATCTTAAAAAACCAACAAAGAATGGTCTTTCCTTGCTGTCCCTCATATACCCTTTCATCATATAATCCCACTACCATGTTATGACAACACAAAGACCCTCACCAGATTTGGTTCTTCAATGTTCAACTTCCCAGCCTCTACAGCTTTAAGCCAATCACTTTCTGTTCTTTATAACTATCCATTTTCAGGTACTCTGTTATAGCACCTGAATACTGACTTAAGACTATCATTCCTTCTGATTTCTCCACCCCCTGTCCCTTGGAAGATCTTCCTCATTATTTTCATTTCCCCTAGGTAAAATAGATGCCTGATGGGATCACTACACTCACCTTCATCAGTAGCAGCCAGGCTAACCTGCAAAATCACAGTTTAGGCTTAGCTTGGGATCCTCACTCCTCTCAGGATATATTTGGCAGTATTATAGGAAGATGAAACAGCCGCCTTAAATTCAAGGCGTAGGCCACCAGTTTAATGCATCAAAATAGAAATTTTACTGAGCCTAGATGTGGTCAAATATATGTGATATCTAAAAAAAAGTAATTGGGGCTGGGGAGATAGCTCCGAGGCACAAGTGCCTGCTGGACAAGTGCAAGGTCGTGAGTTCGAACCCTGGTCCCACCAAAAATAAATAAATAAAAAATAAATAAAAAAATAAAAATAAAAAAAAGTAATTGGTAGATGCTCGGCTGCGCTTGGAGGGTGTCTGTGCTCACAGTGTCCTGTGCTGCGGAGCCATGTTACCGTATGTGGCGTGCAGCACAAGTCAGAGGCTGGCTCCCGCTGTGGGGATCCTCAGGGCCTGGCAAAAGCACAGCCTCCCAGACTGGACCTATGACTATGGGGCCCTGGAGCCTCATATTAACGCCCAGATTACGGAGCTGCACCATAGCAAGCACCATGCAACCTATGTGAGCAACTTGAGCACCACCGAGGAGAAGTACCAGGAGGCGCTGGCCAAGGGAGACATCACAACTCAGGTCGCACTTCAGCCTGCACTGAAGTTCAACGGTGGAGGTCATATCCATCACAGCATTTTCTGGATGAACCTGAGTGCTAACGGTGATGGAGAACCCAAAGGGGAATTGCTGGAAGCCATCAAACGTGACTTTGGCTCCTTTGACAAGTTTAAGGAGAAGCTGACAGCTGTATCCATTGGTGTCCAAGGCTCTGGCTGGTGCTGGCTTGGTTTCAATAAGGAGCAGGGTCGCTTACAGATTGCTGCCTGTGTTAACCAGGATCCACTGCAAGGAACAACAGGTCTTATTCCACTGCTGGGGATTGACGTATGGGAGCATGCTTATTACCTTCAGTATAAAAATCTTTGACCTGATTATCTAAAAGCTATTTGGAATGTAATCAGCTGGGAGAATGTAGCTGAAAGATACCTGGCTTGTAAAAAGTAAATGATTACCATTATCAGTACACCAAATGTTAAGTTCTTTATGACTCTGTTATGACTATTTTTGTAATAGCCTAGTGTGCTGCAATGTACTAGTAAGCTGCTAGATTATAGCATTAATTGATATTGCTTACTTACATGTTTGATAATTGAATGTTATGAATAATTTCTTTCAAATTTTGTTGTGAGGCAACTTTGGAGACTGTGTGATTTAGTCTTGATTAAACTTTTTTTTTTTTTTTTTAGAGAAAGCTATAGTTGCTATGTTGTGATATCATTACAAAATCTTCAAAACTATTCCATATAGTTTTGGGTTCTGTAGAGAAGCCTTTATAATCCAGATTTTTACAGTTACATAAAATCTAATCTTTCCCCCAGTTGCTTAACAATAAAATAGGTAATATTGCATTTAGTGTTTACTTCTGGTAGATGCAATCCAGGGAGCCTCAGTGTGATCATATGTCCACAGGGTTAAGGCCATTTTATTATTCATAAACATGAAACTTGTGGCTGGGATTGTAGCTCAGGGGAAAAGCTCTTTCTTGGTATGCACAAAGCCTTGGATTTGATCATCAGCACTGTAGATAAATAAACCTTTCTAAAAATCCTCATGTAACTTCATTGTTAATTGAAAATTTCTTTATGATGAGAGAGATAATTCTACATTTGGGTTTTTCTGGAGGCAGAAATACAAAAATTTTATGTGAGTTTTGTTCTTTTTTTAATATATATTATGGGCAGCTCAACCTGCCCTGGCGGTGGGGCTGGTGCAGCATGTGTTGCTGAGGATCGAATCACAGTCCCTGCAGTTGCCTAAGCTTGCCTAAGCAGGTGGTTTAGGCTACTGTGCCATCTCGCCAGCCCAGTGAATTTTGTTCTTAAAAATAGAAATAGGTATCATATGAAAATGCTCAAGAGGGACAAATAAGGGCCTGGTGATTAGTAACAACAGCGGGGGCTATGCCTCAAGGCATTCTGCTGGGCACTTCCCGTGCTCTCAGGACCATTCCTGTCATCCCTGTCATGAAAACTGGGCCTTGGCCACATACCTGCTTCCCAGTATAGGCCGGTGTCTATCTCTGGATGAGGTCAGCAGTATGTCTCTCTCAGAACATTTATGTTCAAAGATATAGTCTCAATTTATTCTGTTCTTTGTGATGTTTTGTTGTTTTCTTTTAAAGCCATTGTAGAAGCTTTATATTATTTTTCAATAAAGAAAAATGATGCCTATAAAAAAAATTTTTTTTAAAGTAATTACCTTCCCCCATTCCTCTCCCATCTAACATGTATTAATAGTAATTAACTTGGTGTGAACATTCATACATTTGTGGAAGAAGCTAAGGAATTGCAAAGAGGAATGTGACTTAGGAAAGGCACTAAAATCACCCACAGACAGATAAAGGGATTCAACCTATTAAAGGAGAGAGTAGCATGTTTTGAGTAGTACAGGGAGAGCTGCATTGTATGAGACAAAAGCACAAAGCTGCAACTGTCTTCATCTGGATGTTCAACATGGTTTGAAGAAGTGTGCCTGAATGCCAAATTGACAAGGGGTGGGTCATCATGACTTTGTACCATGATGACTGAGCTACACAGCAGTTGTTTTCAAGAATTCCTTTGCCTGCATAGTTCTAGGTTAGGGTTGGCCACAAGAGACATTTTTGCATAACATTTGGAAAGTAGAAATGAAGCAATGGCCATGTTTTCCATACCTTAAAGGTAATGGCAGGCTAGCAGAAACTGTGCTTGTTGGCCCAACCTTTCTGTGTGGGGCAGCACCCAGACCCGCAACTCCTACAGCTCTGGCTGTATCTTCTCCAGCAGTTTCTCTGGTTCTCGGGCCAGGGGCAAATCTTATGACACAGGAAACCAGCTCCTGCAGGTCACAGCAGTTGAGGTTGGAGCTGAGGAGAAACACACAGATCCCAGTCAGTCCCAAGCGTCCTTGTGGGTTCTACGATCTCTTTTTTTGTCCTTGTACTTATCCACACTATTTCCCTTCTTCACTGTCACTGTGGCTGACCCATAAGGACTTCAGGCTCAACATTTGACACAGCAGGGCAAGGACACCTATAGACCGCCTCTCTCAGCTCCTGTAAGTGTAAAGCTTGGAGGTTTATATCCCTTAATCCATGGTCTCACAGTGGGTCTGCATCTTTGACTAAACCCAAATGCAGAATTATGTATTAATTTCTTCTCAGAGAAACTATAACCAACTGAATTTGGGATTTGTTGATTGAACAGAAGATAAAAATTGTAACTATACTGATCAAAGTGGTAGAAGGTTAGCAAGAAATAAAACCACCCTGTGAAGATGAAATACATTTTCTTCTGCCCTGAAAAACAAATCCTAGGTAATGTTAGGCCCTTCAACTCTGACCTCAAATGTCCTCCTTGTTCTTCTAATAGGAAATATCTTTTCAAATGCTTGATTATTGAATTTGTTCAACCAGACAGGGATTGTTTACCCCTCAGAAATGTTTGCCCCAACTAGATTCAGATACACTCTCAAAATAGTTCAAAACAACTGCACAAGCAAATGCTTTCCTTTCTCCCATCTGAGCCCTGATCCCAATATCCTTTCACTTTATGTCCCCCATTCCAAACTCTAGGGCTCTTAGCACAGACTCAGAACCCTGCTTTAAACCCCCTAGAGTCTGTGGTTATGCACCCTCACTCTGATGTATAAACCTTGGTCCTCCTGCACAACCTGTTGCAGCTTGGTTCTTGAGGCCCTCAAATCTTCCTGGACCTTAAAAGGAGCTTGTAGCCCGAGTTTCTATCTCCGATTTCCTGGAGGGCATTTCCAAATGAGAAGATAACTTGATATCCAGACATTGCATTCTATAATCAATAACCTGGAGAAGGAGGTAAGTTACACATAGACAAGCAAAATAAGTCTCTGAAAAATCTTGAAGAAAACGTGATCCTTTGTACGGGATCCAAGGTAATCAGAAAACCTTTCCTGGATTGCACAACCAAATGTCTGATAAAAATTCAGCATAAAGATAGCTGTATTTCCAGATCCAGGAGATAGGGGCTATAGTTTAGACACATCCCCTGAAGTTAGTGTATTGGAAATTTCATCCTCAGTGTACCAGTGTTGGGTCATAAGGCTAATGAAGAGTCAGGGTCCTCACGGATAGGTTAATGATACCAAGAATAGGAGTTAATTATCTTAAAAGTGTGTCTGGCCCTCCTATGTTCTTTTGTCCTTTTGCCTTCCACCATGGGTGACACTGAAAGAGGGCCCTTCATTAAATGACCCAATGAGCCAATCATTAAATGACCCAGTCTCCAGAACAACTCTCATGTGTGCCAACACAAAGCTAAAATCCCAAAATTCGAGAGCCTGAGGCAAGAGGATCTTGAGTTCTTCTTGCCTAGGTAATATAGTGAGCCCAAGCCCAGCCTAGACCATATAGCAAGGCCCTATCTCAAAAAACCAAACCAAACCAAGAAAGAACTGTAAAAAACAGATCTTTGTTCTTTATAAATTTCCCAGTCCTAAGTACTCTATAACAGCAACACAAAAGACACCAAGACACTTGGAAAGGTAGGAGGTGGAAAATACTTTGAATAATAGAAAAAAATGTGAAGGAAATATTAGGAAATACAGACACATTTTTATTTTCTGTCTAAAAAGAACTAAGTAAGCTATGGCCACTGCAAATAAAGCTCTAATTTCTTAATTTAAGGCTTGTCTTCTACAAACTTCTGAATGGAGTGAAAGATATTGAAACAGTGAAAGAGAGGGATAGCTGAGTGAACATAAAATGCTAGCCATGTTGCCACACCATTTCCACGAGGACAAGAGAGAAGAAGAATTTGGCCCTTCCTTCAGGGAAGCAAACGTGTCTCCTGGACCCCCTGAGTGCCCTGACAGCCACAACCGGTGAGCACTACCTAGGAATGTATTTCTGAACATGACAAATAATATAAAGAACTTCTCTAATAAACACACAGGGGAGAGAGTTACTAAAGATATTTCTGTTGTAAATAAGTACAATACCACATCTTTCTGACAGCTTATGACTTTGGAGATTTTTCTAATAAAAAATACAATTTGAAAAGACATAAGAAAAATCACTGTTTCTCTTTAAAAAAAAATCTCTTCTGACATTTTTACAAGACTGTCTTAGCATGCTTTGGACAGGAGACCAGAACCTACCTAAATTATTTGAGGCTTATCTAATGGGTATCATTCCAGTCAGTACAATTAGAGTTAGTCTATCATGTCCTCACTATTTAAACAAACTCCAACCAGAATGTTTTTTATTCCTGGTAGCAAAACAGTTCCTTAATTAATCAGATTCATCAGATTAATTAAGTAAATGAGATAAATTGAGTCTTGATTCATTGTTGATAGTCGCACTACTGTGATCCACCTCAGCACAGGTAAATCCTGAAGCTATGTAACCATAATATTGGACCTCAGAATGGAGCAAATAACCGCCAAAATGGAGAGGACATTGGAAATATGTTTTCAGGTAAAACCTGTATAAAGCCAGAATCCATAGGGTTTAGTCTCAAGATGATATGGCATTGGTATATATCCCCTCACAAGGAGGAATGTCAAAGACCAAATTATTTTTGAGATCTTGGCCCTCAGGAAGAGAAGACAGGGACAGCCAGATGGCTCAGCAGTCTAAAGTGCCTGCTTAGGCAGACTCAGTGGCCCAGGATTTGATCCTCAGCATGCCCATGCCTACTCTGCCCCCAGGACTCACTGAGACAGGGATGGAGACTGGGCGTGGTGGTTCACGCCTGTAATTTCAGCACTTGGAAGGCTGAAAACAGAAGAGTCATTACAAGTCCTATCTGTGCCGTGAGACCTTATAGACCCTGTACTACATAGAAAAAAAAAAAAGAAGAGAAGACAAATATATGGTGACAGCAACATTTATAAATCTCCTTTCTTCTTTACCCACTCCATTTTTATCTACTGTATTCTTTCTAGGGCATCTCTGTGCACCTGAACACAGCCCTGTAGCCTTCAGCGAGAGACTTCATCCTGCCAGACAAAGAATGGATCCTAGTGGGAAAGTGACAAGAAGGAGAAATGGCAAAAGCAATATGCAGAGAGAGTGTTGATAGGCAAAAAGACTCCAAAAATCACTGGTGCATGCCTGTAATCCCAGCACTCGGGAGGCTGAGGCAGGAGGATTGGTGTGAGTTTGAGACCAGCCTGGGCTACAAAAGTGAGCTCAAGGCCAGCCTCAACTGCATAG
>PVJA010019596.1:23533-38299 GCA_004027025.1 Myocastor coypus | reverse complement strand
TCTTTATATTACATTCAGGCTCTCTGCCTTAGCTCCCGCCATAGGCTACACCCATAATCCCAGAAGTACTTCCACCCATAATCCCATCAGTACTAAAACCCATAATCCCAGGGATCAAGGATCAAGTCTCAAACTCTAGCAGTCCCCGCCCAATGACTCCATGAGGCTTTGGGGGGACAACTAGACATAAACCATAACATTGTGGCATAAAGGCTCTCATTAGCCAGAAATATAAGAAAAAAATTAAACACATTAAATAATCATAGAGGGCCAGCCAGATAGCTCAGCAGACTGAAGTGCCTGCATAGACAGAGAACAGAGACCCAATTCTGGGCCAGTTATGTTGCCGCCTCCCGCGAGACTGGGGTTCAAACTCACGACCTTGCACTTGCCAGGCAGGCACTTGTGCCTTGGAGCTATCTCCCCAGCCCTATAAATAAGTTTTCTTGTACAAAAAAAAAAAAAAACTTGAAACTATCAATAAAGTTTATAGAAGAAAAATAAGTTGCAAGGCTGAACATCAGGTCAAGAATCCAAACAGTGAACCTTGGTTATAAGTCCAAAAGTCATTAAACTGGTAAATCATTAAACAAGGCATACATGTGCCAGTATTAGCAGGCAGCATTGTGTGATAATTATCCATGTTTCCTTTTCCTCAACCCATGTGGAGACTGACCATTAGAGTACTAAAAGAACTTTATATTACTTGAGTACTTTCTACACACCAATCCCAGTGCTTAGACATTAATTGCCATCAAATCAAACAGCAAACTCAAGACAGTTGATTGGTGCAGGCATCAATTTTTCCAGGGATTAACACAGTTATCAACTCATCATTTTCACTCAGTAATGAATTGGAATCCGCTTCAAACAACATGACAGACACCAGATTTTTAAACATATTTCAATGTGTTTTTAAGATGTTAAAGAATACCAGACAGTTTGTTATTCCAAGGTAGTGTTTGTCTTGCTTTACAGACACAGTCTGACTTTTAGTTCAACAACTGTGAGACTTGGAACCCACATTCTGACCACTAAATTCATTTTATAATGTTCAGTTGCCAATAGCTGGCAGTCATATCACTTTAAATTGATATTCAAAAACATTTGTCCTTTTGGGCCAAGAATAATTAAATATAAGAAACATGTTTACTCCTTTTTCCTATTTCCAGAAGAACTTAAAAATTTTCTCATATGGTGACTTAACAGGAAATTAAATAATATCTAAGTCATATTTTTTGCTTTTCTATTTTTTTAATATTTGGGAATGTTCACTTATTTTGCTCTGAGTATATGTTGTCCTATTCTGAGATGGACAGAAATTCTAAGGAATAATATTTCTGTATTTCATACATCCAGGCCACAATGTGCTACAATAAAACACTGCACCTCTGGTAATTTTGCCATAAGCAAATTACATTTTTGAGAACTAGATCGATAGATAGATAGATAGATAGATAGATAGAGCCAGAATTGCACCTAAATTTAGTTGAAATTACATACTAATATAAACATGTTTTAGAAATTGCTTTCTATGGAATTATATTTTATTCTATAAATTTAATTGCTTTCCATTACCAATTTTTCTCAATTAGTACTGTCATTTCAATTGGACAAAAATTTTTAAGAGTTTGATTATCTTGAGTACTAAAGAAACTCAGATACTGTAGAGTATTTTCTAGTTCCAAAAATAGGGGTTAGGGACATAGCTCAGTAGAACAAGCACTTGCCTGGCAAGTGTAAGAGCCTGAGTTCAATCCCCAGTTCCTCCAAAAAATAAAAAAATAAAAATGACTATATAATTATATTAATTCTCACACAAACCTATCTCCACTTGATGTGAAGAAAACTGAGGAAGTTTGAATTACTGGTAATAGCCACAGTGTTAATATGTGACAGAACTAGAACATGAATTCTGATTTTTATTCTCTATGCTGTGGTCTTCCTACTACTTCATATTATTTTTGTCTTTGTCACTCATCCCAGATTAGCCATGATATATTGTATATTTCTTGTGGTGGTTTGGTTTGGTTTGGCTTGGCTTGGTTTGGTTTGCCTTGGCTTGGCGTGGCTTGGCTTTGTTTGGTTTGGTTTGGTTTGGTTTGGTTTGGTTCAGTCCTGGGCATAGAATATAGTACCTCTCACAAGCTAAAGACATGTCGTGCCACTCAGGTATGCTTCCAGCCCTAGAAAAATGAAAAAAAGGCTTTGTTCTCTTTTTACCAGGAGATTAAATGTTTTTCCACATTTTATGAGCAAAGAAGACAAAGTCTTACAGACTATGATGTGTTTTAAGTTAGCATGCAATGAAATATGTACTATGTGCTATTATAAAGACAGATTCTTCCTGTTTTAAGCCTTTCAGTAAAAGCTGCTAAGGCTCCCAAAAAATAAAACTTAAAAACAATAATTTTGTTTCAAATTATTCACATATTGTAAATACTTTTCACTGGCAAGCAATGTATATAAATATGTAAACCATGACCCAAACTAAAGTATCAGTCTTCTATTTTTAAGATTTCTAAATCATTGTAAGTTTTGGGGTGATAGATATGTTCATTACCCTTATATCTTCACTACACAACATATACACATATTGACATATCACAGGATACTTCACTAATATGCACAGCTGTATGCCAAATAGCAAAATAGCTTTTTAATATTATTGATTTGAAATATTTATGGCATGAGTGTTCATGATTATAATAAGGCTTATAAAATAAGGAAAAAATAGGAAGTCAAATTGTTATTTATTTTAAACATGATATGAAAATTAACATCCTTGCTTTTTTTTCTGCCACTGTATTTTATTAATCTTGGAATCTAAAAGATTTTCTGAATGACTCCAAAAAATTTGGATCAAAAGGCAGCAAAGAATGATAGTCCCCAGGGCTGCAGTGATGAGTCATCAAAACTGGCTCAGGAAACACCTCCATCTCAGCAGCGTGTGTGGATTAATCACAGGGATGGAGTGGGAATGCCGGTGTGCATCTCCAACTAAACGATGAGTAAGCATTGTTGGGTTGTCTTTTCTGTATCTCTGCTATTCTAAATTTTAATTTTAAAATATCACTTACCTAACAGAACATTCCTTTCTCTTTAAAGTATTATAATTACTGAAGGTACACAGAAATGAGTAAGAAGCTCCAAAAACATGATATTGTTATAGAAGCGTTTCTTTAGAAATGGCTCACCAGTTACAGATATTCCAAGCTCTTCTTGCTGCAAACAAAGCTTTGGATGAGATAAGCCAATAATGGTGCCAGAAAGTTTATTTGAAAAAACTGTGGAGTAAAAGAGTATGGAAGAAACCATCTCCAAGGAGTGAGCTTAGGTCAAACAAAATGAAAATAGGGGATAAGTAAAAGTAGAAGTGCACACAGTGCGTGAGAGATGTGGGGCAGGCTGCCATGTGGTTTTCCATGATAGCCTGTCATTTCTCTGGCACTTGCATGAAGTTCTACCAGGGTCCTGCCTCTGCTATGCCCTGGGATCTTGTGATTTACAAATTCTGTTCATTCCGCTCATTCTCCCAGCAGCTTTGCCATCTCCTCTCTCCTGTACCAGTATTACTTGGCATGAAATGTTCACTTGTTGAAATCCCTTAAGATTTTTGGCAGACATTGCCAAAAAAGTCAAGCTTGCATATGGATGCTTACAAAACATATATGGAATTGAGAAGAAATGAAAGAAAATGATGTGGATTGTAGCAGGAAGACAAAAGATGGCTCAGAATGCGAAAGAAAACTATTCTGAAAGACGACATTAACACCTCACCTTACCTGTGCATTTGTCTGGTACGAAGAACAGACAATACTCAGAACATGGACAAGAGGCAGCTACATCCTTAGGAAAGTCTCTGGTTTCACATAAAGAAGGGAACTAGAAGAGCATCTGCAGAAAACCTGAGGTTATTGGAGACTGTGTAGTTAAAATGCAGCTGCCCTGGCAGGTAGGGAGATTAGAAATAATAACCAGGTCAAAGCAGGGAAAACCACGCAGAAGGTTTCTGCTTTGGGGAGACTAACAAGTACATCAATCAGATAAGCCTGATGATTGCCTTTCAGTGTCCCACGTTATCCACTGAACGTCCAGGATAATTCCTATCCGTCAAGCAGAACAAGGACAACTTCCACGAAGTCTGAAGAAAGACAATGTGAGTAGGAATGGCTTCTAATGCTTAGAGAGAGAGGAATCTCTGAGGGAGACAGAATCAAGGTTTGCTTTACATGGCCTCTCCTGTGATATTTATAGAGGAAATGTTGCTTGAGAATAGGAAGAAGGAATTAGTTCTGAATACTAGAGTGTCAGGCTGAAAACTTGGTTTATTATGTGAATGATTCTTGTCCATATCCAGCATGGCAAGAAGTTTAAAGTATAACCGGAAAGTCATACTTACAAGCCATCTCTTCTAGAACTAGGGAATCCATCAGTTAGCAGAGGTACAGTGTGAAAAGAAAAACATGAAAGGAGTTACAAGTTTAATTACAAAAGTAACAATAAAAGAAGAAAACAAAAGCTGAAATCATTAGGGCTTGCTTATTGGCAATCATGGTTGTATTGTATCTTATAATTTACATAACTGCACTTGTTAAGTAATATAGAATCCAAAGTAACAAGTAAAACATATAATGAGGGATATTTATGTAATTCATCAGACCTATATTTGTAATTGTTCATACCATTAGGGACTGACTTTTATAATAAAGTGTCAAATAGCCATATAAAATTTCTGTTAGGGAAACTTACAGGAAATCACTTTGAACTCAATATGGTGTCATGTCATCTTAACATATGTGATTTTAATCAGTTAAATTGATATAGAACTTAGCATACAAGTGCCTCAAAAAACTAAAAGTATAAATTTCATTTGACCCAGTTAGTCTCTTTCTAGGTATCATCTTGAAGATTTAAATACATCATATTGCGGTGATGTATGCATGTGTACCCTGTTTATAGAAATATAATTCATAATATGTATTTAAATCTTTAAAGCAGCCTGTATGTCCATCAGAAGATGAATGGATAAGGAAAATATGATGAATATACTCACTGATGTACTTGCTGTTCTGCCATACAGAAATATAAACATCATTGCTAGGAAAATGGATATGTGTTGAGACCATAATGTTAAATAAAATAAACCAGACACACAAGCTTAACTATTGTGTGGTTCTCTTACATGAGAAACCTAAATTACAAATAAAGAGCAAAATAAAAGATGATAGGAAGGGAGGGGGATTAAGAGACGGAGCAATACAAGTGTGCACCAGCACTTGTCGTCTGTGTGTGAGGGAAGACATAAGCAGGTGCTTCATGGTCCTCTCCTATTTAGTAAAACAGCTACACATTAATTGAAAAAAAAATAGCAAACACAATTGTAGAAGAATTGCCATTTAAAAATACTATGCTCTTCATAGTACATCAAGCAAATTAAAATTTTTATAACTATACCTTCAACAGTTGAATACTCCAGAATTAAGCAAAATGCAGAATCTGAGGACACAGCCCCCACACAAAACTGCATCACTTTAGGCAGCAGCTGAAAATCTTAGTACCACTCCCATTTCAGGCTAGCTGTCTACAAATTCAGAACTTACCAAAAATATTCCACAGTTCAATCATTCACTAGAAAGATTCAGAGTTCACTGAACACGATTACAGTTAGGGCCTCATTTATCACGGGCCAAGAATACACAGTGGAAGCAGATGAAGGAAGCGATGCTCATCCTGTCTCCACATCCTTGCCATGCGATTTGGAGGAAGAGGAGAGAGAACAATCAAAGTAAGTGTCAAGCTCACGCTGCAGGCCACGCCCCAAGCAGGAAGTGCTTTTGTCTTTGACTCAGGGGCCACTGTGGCAAATGAATTTGCTAATATTAGTGGTTAAACTCTCACTCCCTTCATGGTTCATAGCTCTAATGATTAAAAGTACAGTCATGAGCCAAGTATAAAATAAGCCCCTGGTTGTGAACTTACATTTTAGATGATAACATGTATGTAATTTGTCTATACACATATACTGTGCACTTCTATTTCTGCACTTTCAAATTATAGCTTTGTGGAGTTTCTGCTCTTCATGTCCTATAGATACAACTTTTCCAAAGGTTAAGAAGGGGTCACGACCAGGCAAATCTCACAATTTATTTCATCTGGCTTGATCTTGCAAATTTATTAACATGCTGCCCTCTACATTCCTGAGACTCTCAGCTTACTCTGGGAATACTCTGTTAAGAGTCCATGAAATCAGGGCTGTATATTCACATTCTCAATACTTACATCATAAGCCACAGCATGTGGCCTTAATAAAAAGACATGTGCATTCTGGATTTTGTTGTGCCAATATAACTGAGATCCATAATTATAAACCCCAGAAGACTCTTCTCTATGTCATTCTGGGTTTGAGTTAGATTTAAAAAGTGGAACTCATCTGAGTCAAAAATCCAGAGATGTTGGCAGGCTGTGGTAGGATGATAAGGTGATAGAAAACCAAACCAGAAAGATATCCACTAGTCTATACTTTCAACTCATATATCTTTCTACTATTTCCACCAACCATCAGCAGTCCCAAACAATCGAAAACTCTAGCAATGTGGGAATTTTACTAGATCTATTTTAAACCTTATTTAAGTCTCGATTTATTGGCAGCCATATGAATTTTCCAAAATTTTTCAGCATGCTCTGACCCATCCACCAAGAGTAGGCTCTCAGCACTAGTGACTGGTGGAATTTCACCTCTCCAGTCCAGACCTTCTCTTTCCCAGATCCTTCTATGTACTTATTAACTTTAGTTTCTGTGTCTTCTCTACATAATGTTTTTGTGCCCTTTTTAGAAGGAACTCTAAAGTGCATATATTAGATTAAAACTTCAGTGTTTGTTCTTAGAAAGTAAGCTACTGTCTGGGTAGTTTACTGTCCAGCTGGTAGGTAGTAAACTGGGTGTTCTTCTCAACAATCCTAAAAAACAAGTGCCACGAGATTGACTCAGGGATATGTGTGAGTCCTTGAAATCTCTATGAATAAAGTATAATAGGATATGAAAAGACTGTATTTATGTATAAGCACATATAAATTCCTGAGAATTATCTATATTAGTACCTCAGTTACAGGCTGTGTACATAGCCTACTGTGGACTAAATCATGCCTCCTCTCACCTCTCAAATTTATGTACTGAGGCTCAAATTCCAGTATGAGTTGCCTGGAGATGGGCTTCTTAGCAGACAATTAAGCCTCACTTAAATCTTAAATATGAGACTGGAATCTCATATTGTATGAGTGTTTTGTCTTAGAAGAAGAGGAAAAGATCTCCTAACTTATGTAAAGGCTCAGGGTTAGGGTTAGGGTTAGGGTTAGGGTTAGGGTTAGGGTTAGGGGTTAGGGTTAGGGTTAGGGTTAGGGTTAGGCTTAGGTTTAGGATTAGGGTTAGGGTCAGGGTTAGGGTAAAAAATAATAATAACTTATGTAAAGGCTCAGTGAAAAGATAACCCTTTGCAAGTGAGGGCAAGACCTCCCAATAGAATTTAACTGTAATGCCCTCCTACTATAGGACAACTATCCTCAAAATAGGGGAGAAGGCAAGCGTTTATGTTTAGATCACCTAGTCAATGAAATTCATTATGTTAAACTAAGCTCTTAGACTTTAAGAAGGTCTTTACCTGATGTTTGTCTGGTCTGGAGAATCACCATGGATGACCTTTTTTACCTTTTTTGAGAAGGAATGTGCTGGATAGAGAACCTGAAAGCTTTTCATCTCTTCTAACACACATTTTCACAAAATATCCATATAAGCACCAGGGCTAACCTTGCCTTGCTAAAGATATGCAGCCTGTGTTCAAATTTGCATGAGGTAATCTGTCTCTCTCTCTATTAGTCATTGATCTGGCTACTCACAGATTGAAATCTCACTTCTACTAATGACTCCACTCCTATTCTGTTTGACTAGAAAGGTTTTCAAAAAGCAAATGTGATAACATCTTATTTAATTAGCAGTTCTAATTTATTATGCAAAATTCAACTAAAATATTAGCTCTTGGGCTGGCAAGCTAGCTTAGGGGACTAAAGTGCCAGCCAGCTCAGGCATTCTCAGGTGCTGCAGTTTGATCCTTGGCACAACATGCAGGGCCATCCCTGACCCTAGGGATGAGCAGACCAGAGTCCGGGGCTTGGTGGAGCGTGCCTGGTATCCCAGCACTGAGGAGGCTGAAGGCAGAAGGATCTCCGTGAGTCTGAGCTACATAATGAGACCCTGCAACAACCAAACATTATTAAAAATAAACAAATACATTTTTAAAATGTTATTTCTTGAAGCATAAAAATTATATATTTCAGCATCATCCAGTTGTTAAATCACTGTGATGTTGCTGTTCTCTTGCTGCCAAGAAAAAATATACAATGCCCCAAAATCAGGAAGGAAAGGTTTATTTAGTTCAAAGCTTGCGGACATTTTAGTCCAAGGCAGGGTGGCATGGCAGAGGGGCAACAGTTCAGGGCGACAGAAGACAGCAAAGGCAACAAGAGAAAAAAGGGAGAGCAAGCCTGCCCCCCTTATGCTGTACACGGGCTTCCCACCCTAGGGTGGGTACTTTATGCTCACACCATCTCTGTGTCCTCTTCCTGCACTGTCTGAGGGTGTTTAAGTGAGGACCTCGGTCCCCGAGGTGTCATATGGTTAAAGTTCTAAACGTCTCAGGTTGACACAATGAATCAGCTATGAGGATGTCCTCTACACCATGCAAATCAACCTACCTAGGGCCTGTCACCTACACCCCAGGATATAGAGCTGCTGAGGCACTTCTAAACTTCTCAAGTTGACACAGTGTATCAACCATTACAATGCCTTCAATGGTTTTTAAATATAAACAATTTAAATATATGTAAAGCAATACCCAAATTTTACACCTTTGTCTTGAGGTTCATTTTCTGTGAGGGCATTAAACTCCTTACTAGGTTTTCCATTTTACAGATGAAAACATGTGAATGAGATGATTTAGATACAAACTCAACTTTGTTCTTTCTACCTTGTGATCTCTACATAGCTACGGCATTTCCCAAAAGGACTGCATGATACTCAGAGAGGATGTCTTGTTCTCCCTTTATTCTATGATCTACTCTGGACAAGCACTCTAAGTGGATACCTTGACTTCTAACAGTGTATCATATCTTTATTCCCTAGTGTCCTTCTCAATATTTTAATATGTATAGTGTATTTAAGAAATTAACTATAAAGCATACTAGGGACCATATATGCTTTACACATTTTTTAGGAGAATCTTCTTCCTGTAGAGTGAATGGGTATCATAAATTGACTACATGAATAACCAAATACAATATTTAAGGATGAATTAGTGAAATAATCAGTACATATGAAAGAAATTTCCACATTAATTTGAAATCATCATTTATCCATTAATTTTGTTCACTAGAAAGATGGAAGGCAGATATGGCATGTGATTAATTGTTTTATCATTAATTCCAACAGAAATGATAATTCATATCCAGATACTGTGCTATTTTAAGAAGTTGATAATATCCCTCGAGTCACTTGTCTTCTTACTGTTTTCTTTTCCTTGCCTACAGTTCTTCACATTTTTTTTCCAACAATTCACTTTTCATTCTTTATGGATTAGAGGCAGGCTCATCATCCCCATAATGCCCACATAATAATAACACCTACATTCGGGCCACAGATACTTTTCCCTCCTATTCTGTTTGTTTATTTATTTGTTTGTTTGTTTGTTGTCCTTTTGAGAGTCTCACTATGCAGTGCAGGCTGGCTTTGAGTTGACTTTGTAGTCCAGTCTGATCTCAAAGTGCCAACAATCCTCCTTCCACAGTCTTCCAAGCTCAGGGATTCCAGGAATGTGCCACCATACTCAGTTCTCATTTCCCCAGTTTTGACACTTGATGACATCCTGCTTTTCAATGCTTTCAGAAACCTCTTGTTATGCACCGTCATTAATCTGCAAATACGTGCATATCATGTTACCTTAGATCAGTTGGAATTACTTAAGCAAAGAATTAGAACAGAAGACTACTGTTTTCTTTCTTTCTCTCTTCTTTATTTCTTTCAATTTATTTGGTGCAGGTTCTCACTGCTCACCTGGTGATCCTCCTGTCTCAGCCTCCCCAGCACTGGGATTATAGATGTACACCACCACGCCCTGTTTTGGTGATAGATATGGTGAGCCTCAGTTTCACGAGCCTGCATGACATGTGGTACCTAGGATCAAACTCCACATCCTTGGGCTTCCCAGGCAGATGCTTAAGCCACTGAGCTATCTCTCTAGTCAACTTCTTTACATTCTTAGCAACACTGTGAATAATGTAAGTTATAGACATTTCAGATGAGAGAATGAATGAATGTTTGGATCATATTTTCACATTTTTGATCATAGTAAAGGGACTGGCCAGATAGCTGAGCGGACTAAAGCACCTGCTTAGACAGGCAGAGCGACCAGGATTCGATTCCGATGTGCCATGCTGACCCCAGCCCCTGGGCGCGCTGAGATGGCGATTGATACTGGGCATGATGGCGTGCGCCTATAATCCCAGTGCTTGGGAGGCTGAAGATAGGAAGATGAGTCTGATCTATGTATCTGTGTAGTGAGACCCTGTAGACCCTATACTAAATACATTTAACAAAATAGAAAAGTGATTATATTATTTGAATTGCCAACATTTTCTGAAAAATACATGTAGCTTTATAAGCTATACCTTTCAATAAATGACCTCTTTAATATCGTTAATGGTTTTTAACAATTAAAGTATAAAGCAATTTCAAGGTTGCAACTGATGCCATAGGAAAATCTGATGATTCACTGTATACTGGGTTTTTCACTGTGCTGTTCAACATGGACCAATGAGGAAAGAAGCACACGCAGCCTAGGCTGCAGTCAGGAACTAGTGCTCCGTGCTCTGGACTAGGTTCACTGTCTTCTGGGTTGCATTCAAACAGCAAAGCTCATAGCTAAATCGTGGAGTCAAGATGCCAGAATTCTACTTTATGTCCAATACTTTGTATAATCAAATGGCATGCAGTATCGCAATATGAAATGCAACGTTTCAGCTAAGTTCATGTTCAAGTTGGCAATGTGTTATATGCAGCCTGTTCAGAATTGAGGAATTTATTTTTGTCTAGACCATACTTCAGACAGTGAGCCACAAATCCCAATTTAGGGACTACTTTGTGGTTACATAACTTGAAGAAATTTTTTTTCTCCTAAAGTCACCGAAGAAAAATGGAAGAAATATAAATTTCTAGTAAAGTCAGAACTCATTAGATAGAATTTATCTATAATCCCTTATTGCAACTGAAGGCCAAATTCAAAGCATATTGGATTTCAAAAATCTAAGAAAAAATTTACCAAATATTGGAAACAAGCAACTTAATGAAGATACTATCATATAAAATTTCCTAATTAACTATGTGCCAATATGTTCACTTAAAAAAATTCAAAATATTCTATGTAATGTTAGTCTAGCCAGTTATGTAATGAGAAATTCTAGTTTTAGAAATATGTTGCTAACAATTTTAGTCTGAAAATGTATAACTTACAATGAGAATTATAGATAAATTTATGTCAGTAGGATTATGCACAGAAGGAATCAGCCTGGTAGTTCAGTGGACTAAAGCACCTGCTTAGGCAGAGCACATTGGCCAGATATCAATCCCAGCATGCTGTGCCAGCCCCACCTGAGGAGTGCATTGAGACAGCGATTGAGACTGAGCATGGTGGCATGAGCCTGTAAACAGGAGAATCACTATGAGTCTGATCTACGTAGTGAGATCGTGTGACCCTGTAGATCTTGTCCTAAATGCAGAGAAAGAAAAGATTACATAGAGAAAAAGTTAAATTTTTTGTCTTTCTTTCAGTACTTAATGATCATCATAATGGTAACACAAAAGCTATTCCCTTGCACAGTTCATAAAATGTAGTTTGTTTCTAATACTTTAGAACAGATTATTTGCACACTTTTGAAGGACATATTCAGATCATTTGCAATAAAGGAGACTAAGTGTGACAGAATGAAAAAGAGCTGACTTAGAAAAGGAAAGATTCAGGAATAACATTGTCCAAAGGAAGAAAAGGAACAGAGGAGCAGCAGTTGTCTTGCCTCTCCAAGAAGCAAAACTATTGCCAAAAAAGTTCAGCCAAAACAACAAATTCAAATTCGTGATCGATGAAAGAAATAAATGAAATATGTATGTCACTATTTAATTCATTTAAACTATAAGCACTCCTGAAGTTCATTGAGAGATTGAATGAAATGAATCGAAGCTCTTTTTAAAATCTGTGACTCTTTGGTTGTCTAGTAGATTAGGAGTTGCATATCTATACTAACCAGAGAAAGAGACCTCAAATGAGGAGGAAGAGGAGGAGGAGAGGAGAAGGACAAGGAGAGGAGGAGCAGAGGAGGAGAGAGGAAGAAAAGGGGAGAAGGAGGAGAGAAGAGAAAAAGAGAAAGAGGATGAAAAGACACATATGATCAATCTGTTAAGCACATTATTAATTTAATTTCTAAAACTTTACCATTGTAATAAACAAAGAGACACATTGTTCTCAGTCAAGAGAAAATAAATTAGTTATATGTAAGACTGGTCAATTTTGTTTTGTTTTGTATTTTAGGGAAAGGTCTACAGGGTGTTCAGGGTCTCACTACTAGATTGGACTCATAGTGATCTGCCTGTTTACAGCCTCCCAGGAGTTGAGATTACAGGCACGGGCCACCATGCTCAGTCTTAATTGCCATCTCTATGCACCCCAGGGGCAGGGCCAGCACGGCAGGGGCAGCGCTGTACAGCAGGCCCAGATCACTTGCAGGCATTTTTATCTGCTGAGCTATTTGGCTGGCCCTGGTCAGTTTCAAAGTCATAAGAGAAAAGTACATCGATGCTAAATTTGTTTTATCACTGTAATAAAAATATAGTCATAAATTTGTAGCCATTTGTTGCTCATCACAATTCATTAGATATCTATTCAATCACGTGAAAGCATTAATTTTACAGTTTTATTATGCTAATTTTTTCCTTGTGTTCTTTCTATATTTTGGGATTTGAACTCAAGACCTCATATTTGCCAGGCAGGGACTATAGCCCTGAGCTATCTCCCCAGCCCTGATTTCTTTTTTTCTTCTCCTTTATTTTTTTTTTCAATTTTTTTGGAAGGTCATAAAACAGAGAAGTTCTAAATTCATGACTAGGCTTTCACTTTTATGATCTTGAGAAAATCACTAGTTTTTCTGAAGATAACTTATATTCTGATACATAATTTCTAATATTTTCACATTATACAATTATGTATTTATAAAAGTATTGTCAACTGTCTACCAAAATGTTCCTTCCATTTTTTACTGTTGTTGTGGTTGTATATGAGGGTCTCCTAAGAGACTCCTGCACTGATGAGGTGGGGATGGGGGTTTGAAAGGGGACTGGACTATGGGGAATTAGGGCTAAAAATATCGTTAGGAGGTGAAGCCCGATAGGAAGGGAGGGATATCCAGGATATGCCCCCGAGAGATGTAGCTCCATCCCTGATTCTTTCTCTTGCTCTTGGCTTCCCAGTCCCAAGAGTGGAGCAGTTTCAACTACACAGACCTTCTTACCTACAAGGCCTTACGGCCTTGGAGATGACCATGCCAGGATTGAAACTTCTATAATGTGAGCTGCCACTTCCCCATCAGGCTGTGGTATCAACAATATCAACGAGGAGGCAGCTATTTTTCTGGAGAAATGACTAAGACAGGTGTGCATTCTTGTAGCTGCTTGACAGCATCAGGTTTCCTATCCAAGAGTACACTGAAGCTAGTTTATACCTGTGACTAGTTCATGTCAGCAGAATAACACCCAGTGTGTGTGTGTGTGTGTGTGTGTGTGTGTGTGTGTGTGTGTGTGTGACTTCCTGACCAAAGTAACAACCTGGTGCATCCTCAGTTCTTTGTCTTTTGATAAGTAAGTAAAAAATTTAGTTGTCTCCAGGCATTGACATAAGACGGGGGAAGCCTAGGTACTCGAATGACAATGAAGAACATAACTGCACCCTAGTGAGGGATGCCCAACTTGGCCCATTTCTTCAAGGTCAAAAGCATCATTTGTGTTGAGCTGTTACACATTTTGCATATATGGTTTATCATATCATGGCAAGGTTTGCTTGTACAGAAAATGAGACTTGAAGTGAAGTTCTTATTAGAACAAAATTAGGAGTCTGACCTGGGCTTAGCAATGAAACAGTGGGAGAAGAGATAATGTAAGCTGTGAAGCTGGGGCCCTATGCTGTTTGGTATGAAAATATTTGGCTAAGATGATGCCTGAGATTAAAGCACAAGACACAAAACTGGTTCTAAGAATATTGTCGGAGATTCTCAAATCACGAGTGTCTGTTGGCTTAGCCTCTTACTGGTAGCAAACACTTTATGAACAAGATGAATTCCTTTTTTACTGAACAAAATGTATTAGGAATGGAAAAGTTCATATTTTTGAAGTGCATACACTTATTAGAAATATCTTTTTTTTTTTTGTCTTTTTGAGACAGACTCTTGCTATGCAGTTCAGGCTGGCCTTGAACTCACTTTTGTAACCCAGGCTGGTCTTGAACCCACACTAATCCTCCTGCCTCAGCCTCTCAAAGTGTTGGTATTAAAGGCATGCACCACCATCACCACCCCTGGTTTAAGGTCTACATATATATATATGTATATATGTATATATATATATGTATATATGTATATATGTATATATATGTATATATGTATATATGTATATATGTA
>PVJA010019596.1:0-23433 GCA_004027025.1 Myocastor coypus | reverse complement strand
GCCAGCTCAGCCTGCCCTGGGGATAGGCCTGGAATGGCATATGGTTCCAGGGATCAAAGGAGAGTCCCTGCAGTTGCCTAAACTTTCTTAGCAGGCACTTTAGACTGCTGAGCTCTCTTTCTGGCCCTATTATTAAAAATATCTTATAAAAAGAAAAAGAAGAAATGGCTGTTAGCTTTATGTGAAAAAAATAGAATTCAGCCATGGGGTAAAATCCAGATAAAAGCATATTTTCACACCAACCATATGATTTTAAAGGACTTTTAGGTAGCAACACTTCATTTTTAAGGAAATAGGAATGAGGGATATAAAATTAGAAGACGCACTTATGAACTAATTAAAAATGGAATATTTAGAGGATCTATAGGTACAGTTAACTAAGTAGAAGCAAGTATTTCTTAAGGCAGCACAGATTTTGAATATACTATGCTGGCCCAGAAAACATGACCTGGCACTATTAAAGATAGTAGCAGTGGGCAAGCCTTATTGTTTTTTCCTCAAGTTTGAATGAAAAAGAAGCAAAGCATTAACACTTCTCAGCCTAGAGTTAGCTTTCTGTCTCTATGATGAAATATCTGAGGTAATTAACTTATGAAGAAAGGGGGTGTTTGGCTCATAATCTTAAAAGTTCCTCTGACCCTGGTCCATATAGATTAATTATTTTGGCCTTGTATGGGTGGCCAATGTAAGGAAACGTTTTACACAGAAAACTGGTCACCTCATGACCCAGGAATCTACAGTGACAATTAAGGGACCAGCATCTCATAATTCCTTTCAAAGGCATAGCCCAGTAATGTAAGGTCATTGCACAAGGTCTTACCCCCTAAAACTTCTACCACTTCCCATTAATGCAACCCTGGTGAACAGATATGCATCACATTAGCTTTTCAGAGACTTTTAACATTCAGAATTTAGCAAACCTCAAGAGGAAAGAATGACCACTGTCCACTGAAAATAAAGCAAATGGGAAATGGATGAGGAAAACCATTCTGGGGGTGAGCCCAGGAGCCATGGAGGATGGTGGACAGGGAATGCCTCTCAAATAAAAGAAACACAACGCCTAACCAGAGTCTATTTTAGGTAACTTAATGTATGTTTAGCAGAATACGGTCAAGGAGTAGTGACTACCCCTGGATTACTTTACATATTATCTTAAGCTTCTTGTACCATTGTATATACTTTATTTGGAGGAAACAGCGTGTCTTTGCTATTAATAGGTCACTGGGCCAATCAGGCCAATAGATTCTGATTTTTTACTGGATGCAGTAATTTATGAAGATTTTGGAATTTTTAATCTAGTTAAACAGATGTTTTCCTCTAAGGGGAACAAAAGTTCAAACTTCCCATCCAAAGAAGTAAGATTAAGTTTGGTAATCAGAGAAATGTGACTGGAATAATTAGTGAAGACACTAGTCTCACTCTGCATTCACAGCATAACACAACTGGCATGTGTAAGATGATGGTGGCATGAAGAAACCTGCACTTTCAGTCTTTTAAAAGTTTAGCACATACCATTATACATAGCAGGAATGTTGCACCCTAGCCCATTTAGGGCCTCTCAAACTCTACCCCTAGCAAAAGGCCTTAAAAGCCTCAGCTTACCTTTGTTCCAATTGAGAGCATTCCTTATCTTCCTCAGATCCTCTCCATGTTTTCCAAGATAATAAAGCCCCTTTCCCTTTTTCCTTCTATTTCACTGCTGCAACATAGTGGAAAAGCTATCACTCCTGACCCCTAAAGAAATGTATGTTCAGACAAGATGGTGCCAACGTACAGCAAACTGAGTTCTGGTAGATAAGGGAAGACTACAAATGCGTTTTCTGAAGCAAAGCTAGACTAGTTGCTCCTCCAACTGAACTGATAGCCTGTGACGACTAAATATTTGCAATAGCCAGGACCGTTAGCATTTTGCTGAGTGTTTACTGAGGCTCTCCTGCTCCCTGGCAGTGTTTGTTTCTGTTCTCTTTCTATTCTATCATTCCAGGCCTCTCTCGTCATAAAGCTTGACTCTTCTAGTCTGCCCCATTCTGAGTTCCTGTATTCTTTTATTGTCATTTCACTCAGAATTCAGCTATCCGTCTTACTCTGGTTTTTCTTCAAGAAATGCACAGCAAGTACTAGGAACTTTCAACCATCTTGACGTTAGTTTGGTAATTATCTAAATTAATGATTCTAGGGGCCAGGGAGATGGCTCTGTGGCACAGGTGCCTGCCTGACATGTACAAGGTTGTGAGTTTGAACCCTGGTCCGGCAAAAAAGAAAAAAACATGTTAATGATTCTGCCTTTCCCTCTGAAATTTAAAGTTACTTTATAGTGGCTGAAAACTCAATATGAGATCTATGCTCACCCTCTCATTTCCTTTCCCATTGGACCTCAGCATTGGTCTTGGTCATCAAGAAGGAAAAGGAGTGTTGAAATTAGTCTCACAGCCTTATACTCATGCACAGCATGTGGGAGGGTTTTTTTTTTTTTGGTATTTTTTTTGTCTTTTTGAGACAGGGTCTCGCTATGCAGTTGAGGCTGGCCTTGAGCTCACTTTTGTAGCCCAGGCTGGTCTTGAACTCACACCAGTCCTCCTGCCTCAGCCTCCCGAGTGCTGGGATTATAAGCATGAGCCACCACTCCTGGCTAGGGAGAGTTTTAAGCATGATTAAAAATGAGATCTGTACTAAACGAATCTTTTTTTTTTTTTTTTTTATGCCGTGTGTTATTATCAATGGCACACTCAATGTTTTGTACGGTCTCATCTTGCTTACCTGAAACTTTATGCCTTTTACTTGCTAATAACCCTTACCCACTGTCCCCAGTCCCCTTCTTTGACTCTATGAATTTATATTAGGTACATCATGTAAGTGAGAACTTGCAATGTTTCTTTTTTCTGATCTGGTTTGGCTGGCTTTGAGCAATGTCACAGTTCATCCACCTTTTCCCATATTGCAACACTGTGCAGTATTCCCAAGGCATATAAATGTGCTATTCATTTGTGTAGGAATGTAGTAGTACAAGAATCCTTTCAGAATCTTGATTTGGATTTCTTATAAAATTATATAGGAGTGGGGTTGTAGACTCATATGGCAATACTGATTTTAATTACTTGGGTAACCTCCATATTGCTTGTCATGGCTGCTAAGAGCAAGTTCTGGTGCAAACTTTCAATTTCTGATACTCCTTGCCTAATTTTTCTTTGTTTTTTTTATGAGAACCACAAAAAATGAGAATCTTAATGTGACTGTGAGTTGTACTTGCTTGGTAATTATTAATAATGAATTTTTAAATATTTTAAAATTTTTGGACATTTATGTGTCTTCTTTACAGAAAAGTTTAAGTTCAGAATTCATTTATTCAGAGAATTAATTTTTGTTGTTTTATTGAAATTTAAATAACTGCATTTTCCTTTATTTGTAGATTTTATTTATTTTGCCAGTTTTTTAGTACAACCTCTACAACTATATTGAATAAATTGGTAACTTCTTCCTAAGGTTAGAAAAAATATTTTAGTTTATATTTAACTTTATCATACGCTCTTTCTGCATCTGTTTAGATAATCATTTTATTTTCAAATTTATTTAAAACTTTGTAATATCCTTGCATGAGAAGAATAAATCTCAGTTGGTCATGGAGTACAATGTCTCCAGTGTGTGGTTGCACACGGCATGTTACAATTTCTTGGGGATATTTGCATGCGTGTATATGTTCCCCCCAAGTCAGCTGGTACTTCTCTTCACTTGAGTTATTTTGTCTGGTTTTTGTTTGAAAATGACTTTGGAAGTGTTTTCTTAACAGATTTTGGAAGCAGCTTAAAAAGGATTGGAGTTGATTTTTCTTTAAATATTTGGTAGAATTCATCAGTGAAGCCATCTGCCCTTGGGTTTTTCTTTATTGGAAAATTTTTATTACTAATTGAAAGCCATACTGGTTATAACTCTTGTCATATTTTCTACTCCATCATGACTTAGTCTGGGAAGGTCGTGCTTTTAAGGTTTGCTGTATTTTCTCTACATTATTTAATTTGTTGTCCTATAGTAACTGCTCATAGGAGTCTTTCTTTTTATTTCTGTGGCATTCATTGTAGTGTATGCCTTTTATGATTTTATTTTTATTTCTTTCTCATTTTTAAGCCCTGATATAGATTTTTCAATTTCATTTATCTCTCCAAATAATCAGCTCAGTTTTGTTGATTTTATTCCATTATTTTCTGCTGTTTTAAGTGTTTCTATTATAGTATTTATTATGTCTTTCCTCTTGGAAATGTGGGCTTCATTTTCCCTCTCTACTTCATGAAGCGTAGAGTTAGGCTGCTTATTTCATAGTTGTCTTACTGTTAATGTAGGTGACTCATACCACAATTTTTCACTCTTAGTAATGCTAGCTGTTAAGCTGCCTACAATAGTGACACCTTCAATTTCTTTTACCACTGCTTTATAATTTTCAGTGTAAAAAGTCATTCACTTTTTTTAAAAATTTTATTTATTATTTTTTTATTCTTGTTTCAGAACCTTTGTTTGTTCACTCATTTTTATGGCTGGCTCTGCCCACCCTAAGGGCAGGGCTGGCGTAGCATTTGGTGCCAGGGATCGAACCGCGGTCCCTGAAGCCGCCCAAGCTTTCCCAAGCAGGCGCTTTAGACCACTGAGCCATCCCGCCAGGCCTCAAGTCATTCACTTTTGTGGTTAAGTTTATCCTTAGATATGTTTTCTGGTAGCTATTGGGAATGGAATTTTTTTTCAATTTCCTTCTGATTTTATTATTTATTTATTTATTTATTTATTTATTTATTTATTTATTTTGTCCTGAAACTACTAAAATTGTTAATAAGTTCAAAGAGTTGCTAGCATGTTTAAGGTTTTTCTGTAAATCACATTGTTATAGGCTAAATTAGATAGAAATATTATAGGCAGTCAGACAGGCCAGTTCCTCAACTTGGGAGAGACAGACACTCCCATATGGGCCAGACGTTAAGACAAAAGAGGAAACAAATATAGCTACTGGCTTCCCTAGGGATGGGCATCAGGAATTAATATTCTAAATAGATATCAATCACCTTGGACTGGGTCTAAATAGGTACCAATCACCTTGAAAAAGTCCACATGAGTCACTAACCCAACCCCTAACAGGAAGAGATCCTATCCGACATTCATGTCTGCTTGCTACGTGATTTACTTCCTCGTTTGGTACTGGATTTAATCAATTTTACTTGAGCAATGGTGCTTGTAATCTCATTGGTTGACCATAGTTTTGTCCCACCTTATGCCCACCTAAGTGAGTTTCCATGTTCTCCACCACCTTACACATGCCTCACTGCGTGGTTTTACTCTAGAAAATTCCTGGAAGAGGCAGCGTCCTGCCAACAACCCACTTGGGGCCCCCTCCTGTCTCTTTCTCAGACAGAAGCTTTCTTTCCTCCAATAAATATATTGTGCTCTTAATCTCTGTTCCTAAAATTCACTCTTCAATTTTAGAGAACGCAAACTCATCCCAGGGACCTTTCAAGTCAGGAGTTTCTTTTTTCCCCAAATCATTTGGAGGTCACCCGCCAAGACCATGTTTCCCCCTATATCAACGTTGTGTCATCTCTCAACAGGAATATTTTGACTTCACATTTCTCATTTGCACACCCTTTATTTCTTTCTCTTTCCTTATCATTTTGGCTAACATTTCCAATATTCTATTTGTATTCCAATGTGTCAAAATGCCACATCTTTTTATTCCTTAGTAGTTGGGCAATTTAGTTAGTTGTTCCTAAGATTTAGCTCTGACAACTTCTGCTCCTACAAATATGTGAGCACATATATTGCTGTAGAATGATGTTTTTAATTTTTCTGGGAAGATATACATAAGGGTAATAGCTGGGTCAAAAGGGACCTAGTCCTAGCTTTCTTGAGGAATCTCCACACTGATTTCTACAATACTTGCACCAGTTGTATCGAATATGGTGAAGGGCTCCATTTTCTATATAACCTACCAGCGTTTCTTACTGGTTTATCTTTTTATTTTATTCATTTTTGGTTTATCACTTAATGATAACTATTTATTCTTGGGAAAGATGGAATCTCAATGTTATTTTATTCATTTATTTATTTTTTATTTTTTATTTATTTATTTTTGTCTTTTTGAGACAGAGTCTCTCTATGCAGTTGTGGCTGGCCTTGAGCTCACTTTTGTAGCCCAGGCTGGTCTCGAACTCACACCGATCCTCCTGCCTCAGCCTTCTGAGTGCTGGGATTACAGGTGTGAGCCACCACGCCTGGCCTCAATGTTATTTTAAATTTGCATCTTTCAGATGACCAATGATGTTGAACAGTTTTTCATATATTTATTTGCTATTTGTATTTCTTCACCTGAAAACTGTGAATTCACTTCAGGTGCTCAGTTTTTTTATTGGGTCTTTAAATTTGAGAGGTCTGTTTTGTTGTTATTGTTTTTAGTTCTTTGTGTTTCCTCAGTAGTATTCCTTTTTTTTTTTTTTTTCTGAGGAGCAGCTGTCAAATATTTTTCTCTATTCTGTGCCACCCATTTTTTAATGTTTGTTTTCTGTACATATTTAAGATAATGTTTGGACCCTTTATGTGTAATCTGCACATGTACATGACACATCTTAATTCTTTACCTCATCTCTCTGCAACTTCCCTCTTCTCCCATCCATTAATATCTTGCCTCTTTAGAAAAGATGTATCTTGAGTCATCTTTTTGTCTTAAATTTTAAACATTCTACCTATTATGCTTCAAAGAGGATCTTTATTAATTTTATACATTAAGGGACCTTTGAAATTTCTGTACTTGGATGTGTGTGTCCTTCTCAAGATTTTGAACATTCTTACAAATTATCTCATTGACTAGGTTATTTATGCTTTTTGCCTTCTTTCATATTTCTAGATAACCTACCATGCAAGTTTTTGCTCACTTAATAATGTCCCTATAATCCTGGTCTTTGGGAAATGTAAGCAAGAGGATGACAAGTTCAACCTCAATTTGAGCACCTTTGTTAATCATCTGCAGGCAGGCACTTCAGGAATTTTATTAATCAGCTAAATGATTCTTTTTCAATTTGACATATTATAGTTAATGATCACAAACTTTATGTGTCTCAGTGGCCTAAGTAGGTTTTGATATTGTATCAGCTTGCATGCAGTACTTTTAACTGAGGGAGATTTTTGGTGCAATTAACCAGATATGAGTGTATGGTGCTCTACAGTTTCCATAGGTTATAGGGAGGAGGGACTCTGGCAGTCCTAGGCAAGGAAAATATTATTAGTAGGTGGCAGAAGTATGACACCCATCACTTCCTGTAGTGTGTGCGATATTGGAACCTCTATGTTTTGCCCAATTAAGTGTTGCACTTGTTAAGCTGAGGACTGAGTAGGAACTAGATCAAACTTACAGGTCCATGGAGCGCAGCCATCAATACTTGAGGGCTGTATACATGACTTCTCAGGTACTCAGGAAATGTAGGCCTTCACTTGTTCAGAGAAGACTGTCAGTTGCTACCTGAGGCATGCAGTTGGCAGGAAAGTCCACTTGTGTGTTTCTCTGAGGCTTAGAAAGCCAAACTCCTGAGACCATATTGCCAAATTTAATCTTGGCACTATAGAAGTGTGAATGGGTGAACAAGCTGCTCTCAAGGTTATTCAGTGAGCAAATCTTTCAAGGCCAGTATCTTGGTTACCCCCTAGTGTGATTGGGCTCCATGATTCCCATTCATATGGTTCCCTTTTATACATCCTTGCTGAAATTGTGTTGTTTTATGATTACATTATTGCCCTATCCTGCCAATTATCTGTCAAGTAAATAATGTAAAAGTTTTACAGGAATAATGTCTGGAGATTTTTTCATGCACCTCTGTCTATCTATCTATCTATCTATCTATCTATCTATCATCTATTTTGGTACCAGGAAATGAACTCAGGACCTCATGCTTGCCAGACAGGTGCTGTGCCACTGGTCTCTGTCACCAGCCCTTGTGCCTTCATTTAAAATATCTTTGCCTACTTCATTTTATTTGATTTAATGTTTTAGTATGCATGTATTAGACATAGTAAGAACCTGTCTTGGTCTTATGACTGACTTCCTTCTATAGAAGACCCTGATCAAGCCCTTGCTAGAGCTTCTTGAGAGCTTTGCCAACCCTTTCCTTCTCTAGGAAGTATGAGGAAGCTTTGATGTTTGTCTTCTCACTCTTTTAAGCCAGTCTGGGGGTGTGCATGTGGAATATAGATAGAACCTGCCATCCGAAACTGCCATCTTTATTTTATTTATTTATTTATTTATTTATTTATTTATTTTTGTCTTTTTGAGACAGGGTCTCGCTATGCAGTTCAGGCTGGCCTTAAACTCACTTTTGTAGCCCAGGCTGGTCTCGAACTCACACTGATCCTCCTGCCTCAGACTCCCAAGTGCTGGGATTACAGGCGTGTGCTACCACACCCAGCTTGCCATCTTTATTTTCTTCCATGCAGATATCCTGCCCTATAGACAGGACAGCTGAAAAATTGGCCAGACAAATTCTAGTTCTTTGAGAATGATTCAACACTGGGCAAATGAATGAACTCTTCCTGCTCAAGGAGAAACAAAGGTATTTTGTCAGTTTGCTCTGTATTGAGAAAGGGGCAGGACCAAAGGTGTCTTCAAGTCAAAATCACTATCTCTACCCTCCACTGGGTAGCTAGACTGCATGGAACTGTCAGAACTCCACAGAACAAATAAGGCAAGTTTTCTGAAGAGTCCTTTCCAAAAGATAAGGATGCTAGACACAAGTGTCAACATAACTTCTTCTCTACATGAAGCTGAAAACCAGTGAATCTATTTCAGGTTACTGAAATATTGCTTAGGTCTCCTACTCTATTTGTTTTGTCCCAAATTTCTCTACCAGTTTTTCTTTTTTGAAATTTTTTTCTGTATTACTTTTGTATTTTAAAGAAGAAAAAGTAAAAACAGTATAACAGAGTTTCTAAACAGTCTATTAGTGGAGTAAGAGTAGGTATACAGTATTCATTTGTTAGTTTCATAGCAGTTATTCAGAGTACAAGATGGAATGAAATATTGTCCAAATAATATTAGTAGAAAGTTTCTTTTTGATAAACTAAGAGAAACTAGCTATATCACTATCTATTAATTTCCCCTCTCTTTTTCCCTTGAGCCGTAACAGTTTCTCTTTTATTTTATTTTTATTATTTTTATTACTTTTAGTAAGAAGTAACAATGACACAGTACCAAAACACATTAGCAGAGTAGCCACAATAATTAAAACAATACATATTGTTGTCTTCATAGTAGTTGTTCAGAGTATAAGATGAAGACATGATAACTTTTCTAAACACTATTGATACAAATATTTCCTCTCGTTGAACTAACAGAAAGTACTTGTATGAATGTCCAATATTCCAAAAATAGTAGTGGGTTACTAGGAGAACTGGCAATGTAGGGAGCTGTTAACTTGAGCCTTTTATAGCTCAGGGTACTAATCTGGCTTTACTTTTTATGCTTCATGGTTAAACTTTTCTGCTGGATCATTAAGGTCAAGTTAAAGTAAGACTTATATAACAAAACATGTAACTTTTGTATCTGACAAGGTCAGTCAAATGCTCTCATGATTTATCTTGAAACCATGTACAGCATTTTACAGAACTTTTGTCACTGTCAGTCATCTAGAGGAGTCACAGCCATTGCTTGACCAGTTTGCTCTCTGTGAAGGCCTGAGAGAATGTTTTCTCTGTAGGTGACTCTCCTCAGGCACACTATACATCATTGATCACTTTCCTTTGTAGCCCCATAATCTACTGGAACAGAAAATTTGTGACACCACTGAGTTATAGGATGTTACAGTACAGATTCTCTTATGTCCTGAGTCCTCACTGACCTTGAAAGGATAGGGCCAAAATATTGGCAATCCTTGTAGCCCTTCTTTTTCTCTAATGTTTTGGTCTGAAAACTTAAGTTCTTAGCCCTCCAGAAGAGAATCTTAGTGATGCTATTACTCTATAATATAGGCACTTCAGCTTAACATCACTGTCTTTCTGAATATTGAACACCTTAGACTTAACATGGAACCAGTATTTTCCATCAATCATTGCTATTCTAATAAATTCCTATTCCAGTTTTTCTGACACAGTTCCATGTTCTACAAAATATCAAGTCTTTTGATTAGTTTTTTTTATCTCTCCTACACATCATTTATCTCTGAATTATTGACAAATCAATACTAGCAGGGAAAGGAGGGTCCAGGGTTTCCTATTCTACTACATTGCTAACATTAACTTTCCTAGAGTGATATTGTCTATGCTTCCAAAAAATCTGCTGTTTATATGGGAATTGCATTAAATATGTATATAAATATGTGGAAAATTAACATCTCAATCATAGCAAGACTTCCAGTGCACAAACACATAAACCATGAATATATGTCACTATTTATTTAGATCTTTGATATTTTATTAGTATTTCATAGTTTTTGACATTCTCTATATGTTTTGTTCACTTTAGTCTTACTTTATATTTTAGCAATAGTAAAGACATCATTTTAATTTATGTGTTTACTGCTATCCTATAGAAATAGTTTATTTTATAGAAAATTTCTTTATTCTAGGAGTTTTTTGAAATCAGTTTTTTACTTCTATAAGTTCTGGGAGTGGGTGGGTAGAATAGTTTGTGTTTTACTATGTATACCATTATGACATTTATGCAGAGGAATTATTTTTTCTTTTCCGATTTCCATACCATGTTTTCCTTTGCTTGCTCTACTGCATTACCCAGAATTTCAGAAAACATGTACCAGTTGTAATAAACATTAATATCTATGCCTAGATTATGATTTTAGAAATGAAACATGGAGTCTTTTACTATTTAAACATAATTTATATGCAGATTATTTATAAATATTATTTGGAAAGTTTAGAGATTTTCTCTCTATTTCGTTCATTTTCCTAAATTTATTATCATAAATGAGTACTGAATTTTGCCTGGACTACATTAAAGGCATGATCTTATGGTTTTTCTCCTTCACACTATTAATGTGGCATATTATATTGACTGGTTTGCATTGTTTAAACAGGCCACATACCATTTAACTAAATCCCACTCAGTCATAGTATATAATTCTTTCCTTTTATTGCCAACTAGATTTATTGCTATTTTGATAAGAATTTTTATATCTGTATTCATGCATTACCCTATAGTTTTTTTTTTCCTTTGGTCTCTCATATCTTTGATATTGAGGCAATAAAATCATCAAAATGAACTGGCAATTTTTCTTATTCTTTGCGAGAAGAGAGAATATAAAATTTGCACTACTTCCAGCATTTAGTATAATTCTGTGAGTAACCATCCGTGTCTGAAAATTTCTTTTTGATGAGTTGTACAAAATAGATTTAGCTCTAGCTTTATTTTTTTAATAATAATAAAACTACTCCTTTCAATAAACCAGCAGAAATTGGCAGTACAATTGTCCAAGCTATGCTGTATATGTACATAAACATATCATTTTTCTTTCTAAAGATATCAATATGCAATATAACAGCCATTGCTGAATTTGTATAATTAGTTTTAGTGAAATTCTGTATCATTTTGTTGTGGTTTGTATCTAGCAGTCATGAAGTCACAGAGTAGACTTCTAGAGGTTGTGATTAATTCATGACCCAATGATGGGATTATGGATATAGGTGCTACTCTTATCCTAGGGCAGATAGCTTGCATGCAGTACAGGAGAGAGGCTTTCTCTCTGCCTCTGCCACTGCTTCAGCACCTCCTTCTTTGTTGCTGTTGCTGTTCTGCTGCTCTTCACCAATGTACTACTGTCCTCTGTCATGTGTCACTCTTCCTTGGAACTAGCTGACTAAGACTGAAACTTACATAAACTGTGAACTAATAAACCTTTTCTTCCTTAATTCTGGATGTCAGGTATTTTGTTCCAGCAACAAGAGAAAAGTAACCAAGACGCATTCTAATTTTTTTTACTGTTATTCCCTTTAAAAGTAATTACAAAACTATCCATGTTACTTATTATATATTGAGTAACTATAGCACACTTTTTGCAAAATTGGTCATTGTGCTCTAGTTTAACAAACTTGCATGTTAAATTTGTTTGATAAGATCTTTTATTATCCTTTTGAGACCCAAAAATTCTGTAGTAATAATTTTTCACTCTACAAGTTGACCACTACTGTTCTTTTGTGTCTTGATTTTTCTTTTCTACTTTTATTTCCCCCCATAGCTATCAGGGATTGAACTCAGGACCTTTCACTTCTAGGCAGGCATGTATGCTACTGAGCTATCTCTCCAGCAGTCCTAATGTCTTCTTATACTTTTCTTGACTTTTCAAAGAAAATTTCTTTTTTCATTGTAGTTTTTCTCTTGTTTTTTTTTTTCTTTTCAATTCATTGATTTATACTCTTGCCTTTATTACTACCTTTTGTCTCCTTTCCATAAACATATATTGTTCTATACTGAAATTATTAAGATACATGTTTTGGCTACCATTTTGATAATTCAATTCTTTTCCAATCTGTATATTTACTTTTCTATGGTTTCTCTTAGTAAAAATTTACCTGTGTTTCCCAAAATTTTACATGCTACAGTTTAATTTTGACTGTTAAATACATGTATTTTATATTTTGTTTAAATCTTTGCCATTTAACCCACAGATGACTTGGAAATGCACTATCTAACTTCAAAGAACCTGGTTATCCCCTGCAAGATTTCTGTTTGAGTCCACTGTGATCAAAGAGCACACTGCAAACTGATTTCAGTTGCTTTAAATTTGTCCAGGGCCACCTGTTTCTTCCATGAACATTTACAGCAAATGTTGATTCTGCTGCTATGGAGTGAAATACACTAAAAGCTTTTAATAGTCATCAACAACAGAGTATAATTGTGTGTTTTCTATATAGACTATCAACTGTTGAAATATCAAAAAACATAGTGGATTCATCTATTTGTGTTTTTTAAAATTCAATCATGTCTGCATATTTTGTCTCAATTATATAATGCATTTTCTTTTCTAAATTCTACATTGTTTGATAAAACAGCCAATTCTTTTTATTAATATTTCAATGATACATCACAGTCATGCTTATACTTTCAACCTATCTATATTATACTTGAGGCTATTTTCATGGAGAGTGTATGACCTAGTCATTTTATAATTCACTCTATGAATCTCTACCTTTCGTTTATTTAGATAATTTATATTTAACATAATGAAAGAGCAAAAGAAAGAAGGCAAGCAGGTATGTTTCTGTATTTATACAGGACAGTTTGGATAATTGTATTGCTGATTTCTGCTGGCCTTTTGAAAGAAGCAGCTAATGCTTCAAATCTTTTTCTTTTTATTCTAAATATTTTTTCTTAGAAAATGACATAGAATGAATTGTGTCATCCCTTAGATTCATATATTAAAGCCCATTCAACTTCTAGTATTTGCAGATAAGCCATTTAACTGATAACTAAGGGTAAATAAGAGTATAAGAGTGAGACCTCGATACAATAAGATTAATGTTCTTAAAATGAGACATAAGAGCTGTCTCCCCCTCTCACTCTCCTTCACTCTTCCCACTTAGAAAAAAGAGTTCTGTAATGAAACAGCAAACTGGTAGCTGCCTGTAATGTAGGAAGGGCACAGGCCTTACCAAACACCAACCACACCGCTGTGCTGCTCTCAGACTTAACGGTATGCTGGACTAGGAGAAAATTTTTGCTTTTCACACTACCCAAATTGTAGTATTTTTTTAGGACAACCTAAAGTAATTAACAGAAAACTTCCTTTGGCCATTCTTCTAGGCTAGCCATACCTGCTGTAAATTTTCTTTATTCTTGATTTAAATATCCATGGCATATAGAATTATGAGTTGCCAGTTCTTTCACCTTAAAAATCTATTATGCCACTGATTTCTGATAAGAAATTTAATATCATCCCTATTGTTTTCCTACAATAGTCCTATTAATTTTTTATAGGTAAGACATTTTCTAGCTGCTTTTTTCTATATTTAGGACAGGGTCTACAGGATCTGCAAGGTCTCATTACACAGATTAGACTCAGTGATTCTCCTGTTTTCAGCCTCTCAAAGTGCTGGGATGACAGGTGTGTGCCACCACACCCAGCCTCAATTGTAGTCTCAGCACACCCCTGGGTGGGGCTGGCCCAGTAGGTTGAGGATCCAGCCCAGGCTGCTGTGCTCTGCCTAAGCAGGTCCTTTAGTCTGCTGAGCTATCAGGTAAGCCCTCCAGATGCTTTTATGATTGATATTTCACTTCAGTTTTAAAGTTGGGCTGTTTTGTTTTTTGGTGTGGATTTCTCTGAGTTTGTATCGTTGGGGTTTGTCACTCTTTCTGTATCTTTATGTACAATGATTCTCACTTTGGGGTAATATTTAGTCATTCGTTGATTGCATTTATTTCTTAATCTTACTTTATTGATCTTCTTTTTAAAACTGTATCCAGGTCAATTGTTTCTTCTATCTTTATCATTCTATTATCAGTCTATTCAGATTTTCTTAATTGAAGTCTTTGTATTTGCCAGTATTAAACTTTTTCCTTTCACTTTTTTTCTGAGACTTGTCATTTTCAATTTCTACTATGTTCATAACTGCTTCTGTGCACTATATTTTATGATGACTACAAAGGGAGGAAAATTTTGAAGAGAGAACCCAGATTCCCTACTGATCTTCATTCATACTGAAAGGACAGAAGTTCTGCTTTTCACTATCAGTACACAGGTGAACATGAGTTGCAGTTCACTGCTAGACATCCACTTGCGTCGTGCTGGCTAGGAAGAGTGTTGTGTTTTATTATTTCTTCCAGCACGTCCTCCACTAACACTACAGGGAAGAGTACGAGGGCAACGGAGAAAGTCCTGATGGTCCTCTTGGCTTCTCAGACATTAGAAAGAGCAAAGGATGGTTTCTCCTTACTGGGAAGTGGTGATGAAAGCCCAGACTCCCCAAAGGTTCTTCACCATCACCACTTGGGATGAAATGGAAACTCATTAGCCTAAGCAGGAATTAAAATTTTAACTTCCTACTCCATTCTGCCAGCCATCCCATGCATCATAGTACTGAGGAAACTCTTTACTTATCAACACTAATGAAAATCTAGACTCTCCACTTAAACTTCACTGACTACAGTAAGAATAACACCCTATTTTATTTGTGATATTATATCAGAATAATGCAGATGTTATCTTAATTTTTTTTTCTTGATAATTGGTCCCTGTCCTGGTCTTTTTGTTAAAGAGAGAAGGTTCTTCTTATAATTTCTTTCCTTCATCCTTTGGCATTTCTAAGTATTCCCAGCTTCTTGAATTCCAAATGTAAAACATGTGAGGCAAAAGAAAAACAAGGAGCTCAGGACTGCACCGTTCTTTCAGATCCATTTTTCTTAGCTAGTCTTCCTTTTTCTTTGTGTTTCTGGAGTCTTCTTGCATTTGCTTTATAAATAGTGTCCAGAAGTTTGGGTTGTACTTAGCAGGAATGGATCACTTTATTTTTTTGGAAACAGATCCTTTTGAGAAACATGTTATTGTATTTACTCTTCTCTCGTTGCTGAGACAGACACCTGACCCTCAACATGAAGGAAGGAAAGGCTTATTTAGCTCACATTTACTGGAACTTTCATAGTGTAAAACAGCCTGATTTTCATAGCAAGACCTCGGAGCCTTATTTGTTCAGAAGGGAGGGTCAGTGCCGGTGTTCTCTAAACATTTCCTCTCTGCCCAAGGTGACCTCAATCGCAGACACAACAGCCCCCACGGTACAGGGTCTGGAGGAGAGGCTGGGGCACCTCAGTGTACAGGATGACCTACTCCACACCTCCAAGAGAGACCCAGGGCCGTGGTAGGGGGATGCACCAGATGCCTGTTTAAGATTTCAAACCCCTCTGGTCCCGCCCCTTGAACCCTGCCCTGGTCCTTTCGTCTGATCTCTCAAGCCATTTGCTGCTGCTGGAGCCATGTCTGCCCCATGACTTACATGAGGCTTTGGGGGAAGAACTAGACACAAACCATAACACATCGGATGAAGTTCACAGAGACTCATATGAAAACATAGGATAGATATACAGCAACTTCCTGTTAGTTCATTGAGAAGAACGTTTTGTACTAATATTGTTTAGAATAGATACCATGTCTGCATCTTGTTCCCTGAATAATTATTTCCAGGACAACAATATTGAGTGTATTAATTATTGTACCTGTCCTACTAACCTCTTGTGAAACTGTTTTGTTACTATTTTATCTTTTTTTATCCTGTAATTGAGTAAATAGAGAGCAAAGAAACATTTGCAGACCTATTAAGCTATTTATCTTTGACAAAAAGCCTAAAACCATATCCAGGAGAAAGAGTAGCCTTTTCAACAAATGGTGCTCAGAGAACTAGTAAACTGTTCAAGAAGACTGGAACTACACTTATATCTCTTACTGTGTACTAAATTATGTTTAATTTTCTTGTGGACTATCTGAACTGGTTGTACTATATCAAATTTGTACCAACAATGCAGAAGGAATCCTTCATTTCTGCTGCTTCACCAACAATTATTATTATTTTGTTTCTTTCTTGTTTTGTATTTTACTATTTTTATTACTTTTAATAAGAAATATCAATGCAACAGTTTGAAAACATAAAGTTCACAGAGAATATTCATAGATTACATAAAATAGAGACTTAAAAGGAAAATTGAATGAGATGATTTTAGTGATTAAAAAATGATCAATCCAAAAAGATAAAGATTACTAACTCAGCATGACCAACAAAGACAACAGAGATGGGTTGCATGACTTTTACGGGCAAGATTCTATGTCCCTTCCTGAATTCTGAATTCTTCTGTTAAAGATGAACACTTCTTTAACACTGACATATTACTCAGGAACATTTAGTAGTCGTTTGAGCTTTGTTTATCTGTTTCATGATCAGCTTAGTTTGCTTCTGAATGTTCAACCAGGAAAAAGAAAAGTCATTCCTCCAATTTTGGAAATAAAAATCTATGAAGCCAAAGTCACTGTAGAAAGTCTCTTGTAGAGATAGGAAAGAAATTTAAGGCTGACAAAGACTATCATTTAGGTATGGATCTACTTGAACTTCCTTAAAGGTTGCTGTATTGAACTCCTTTGCACAGTCTGTTAATGATGTGTGTTGCTGTGCTCCCTGGTTCAAGGCAAGAGCATGACTTCAATGACATGGAAAATGATCTTGAAAGTATTTATTCAGGTAACAAATACCCCCTTTATAATGAGGAACAGATTTAGTAAAATAATGACTTGTTTCTACACAATAATCTGAAATTGAGGGGTATACTCTCACTACTGTAATTTTAAAGTGCAGAAGCTTTTGTTTCTTAAACATAGCAGGAAGTAGAATCCATTAATGCTTAACTTCATATGCAAATACTCTGAAACCTTGCTTTCTTGACAAATAATGTTCACTAATTAGAAATGAAATGTGCTGACATTTTAGAAGCATCTCTTTGGACGATGCTCTTATTGAAATATCTAGAAAAAAATCTAGGTTTGCAAACATGCATGCATTTAATTTTAGCTAAACACTCAATGTCTTCTCTGGGTTTGTCATTGTGCTCAGCGCTAACAAAGGAGAAATGCATAATTCATTCATACCCCTCCTTTCACAGGTCATATGTTCTGATGAGGGAGGTATGTAATTACTCTCTAACTTCCAAAACTTTGCAATAACAGTGTGACAAATTGCAGAAATGAGAACTATATTCTTATGAGTACTCTTCATTATTTTGACAAGATTATACATATGTATACATTAATATTTTTCTTTAACTTTTCCAAATTCCATTTCCTTGCCACTATGAAATCGTTAATAACAGCCAAGCTTTAGTAAGCATTTCAGCTCCAAGCCAGGAATGATGGTGCACATCTGTAATCCCAGGACTCAGGATGATAACACTAAAGGATTGTTTGTAAGAGAGTTTGGGTTCATAATGAGATGCTCACACATTCTCACTGAGCTGCTGTGGTCATGCACAAACAGACACATCCCACATCTCTGTCTAATCCTTGTACTCCTTTTCCTTTAGCTTCTGGTAAACATGTTTACAGATTAGAGTAGTTAATTCTACTACAGAACATACAAGTCATCAAGATATCAAGATATCTTCACCCCTCATGCCAATTTTTCCTTCTCGATTGCTCATTTGTCTTTGCTATTTCAATATATTTTCTTTTCTTTCTCCTCTATTTTGCATCTAGCTTTTTCACCAGCTACCAGCCCTATCAACCTATGACAACATCTCCCCTACCTCCGAGAGTTTTGATCGAATCCATTGCCACCTGCTGCAACTATATGTGGTTTAATACTAATAAACCATATACACTGGTTTTGCTTCTGTGATTGAATCCTAATTGGTACAATACACTGCCAGAATGAGAAGCAAGGTGAAGAAAAGAAAGCATTACCCTAAGAAAAAATGAATTCATTAACTTGGAAAGTTGTGAATCACTAGTCAAGGATAATAGCTCTGGAACTCACAAAGTAACTACTTCAACTAGATTAAATAGATGTAGATTCCAGCAGAAAGTCTCCAGGCAAAAGGGCCAAAATAATAATAACAATAATAATAATAATAATAATAATAATAATAATGACATAGCTGAGAGAGGCAGTAGAATAGGATACAAAGAAAACCTGAATGAACAAATAAAAAATAAAAAATAAATCCAACTGAAATATATATATATATATATATATATATATATATATATATATATATGCAATCATGGTCCACATATCAAGTTACTTGTCCAAATAAAAATAGCAAATCACTGACCTTCTGGAGGAAAATTATAATGAATTTCAAGTGATAAATACAATAAACTGAAAAACAGATTACGCTGAGGCCATGATAAAAGATGCTTATTTTTCTAATATTAAAAAATAAAAGCATTTATAAAATCTAGATAATACCAGAGGTCACGATTTTTAAAATTTGGAACAAGGTGAGAAAAAACAGGGTTGGAGGTCTCAGTGATGCTGAAGAAAAGCAAACACCCTTACATCAGGCCACTGGACCCTGCTGTGGAAAGTATTTACATAGACATGCCACCTTAACGGCAATATAGTCTTTCAACTTGAAGCGTCAACTTTTATAATATCTATAAGACTAAGTTATCAAAACAAAACAGATAATAAATGGTGGTAATATTGAGGAAACTAATGTGTTCATAGAAAAAAGGAACAAGTATAGCATTCGGTACACTTTCCTTTTTGTTAGCTTTTGAGAAAAAAAGGTTCAAAGAAATATACAGCAATGTTTTGATGAGTAAAACATACAGTTAGGGGCGCCGGGCGTGGTGGCGCACGCCTGTAATCCTAGCACTCGGGAGGCTGAGGCAGGAGGATTGGTGCGAATTCGAGACCAGCCTGGGCTACAAAAGTGAGCTCAGGACTAGCCTCAACTGCATAACGAGACCCTGTCTCAAAAAGACAAAACAAAACAAAACAAAACAAAACATACAGTTAGGGAAATTGTCATGCTTCATATATGCTAATAAAACAATATGATATGTGGTATTGATTCTCCTTAATCATTGAATACTTGGATCTCTTTGAGGTTTAATTGGGAAATCTTACTCTCATGTATGAGAGTCTCAGTCACCAGCATGGCTTGAAGATGGATCTATACAGAAGTAAACAGTGTTAAAGGATGTGTGAGAGGTAGGGCTGGTGTAATAATGTGAAGAATCACAGAAGCAAGCTCCTTCTCCTATTACCCATGCAGCAAAGACCATCAAAGGACAGCAAAATGGCAGCTTACAAATTTGAAGGAAATTCCCACCAAAGCTGAATCTGGCACAACTATGATTTTGATATGTATGATTATTCGTATAATACTAGAGACCAGTAAACCTAAATTAGTGAGATTAAATACAGATATTACCTTATGCCTATAAATAGTTTCACATACATTTCCCAAGAACAAGGATATTTATATTCATAACCATCTTCAGGACACTTTTTTGCACTTTCTTTTTTCTTTATTTTCTTTTCCATAATTTTTCTAGAATGGGTTTGGTTAATTTTGCTCATATCCGTAAACCTATATCAATACTTTGAATATGGTAAGATAGGTGGATAGAAAATGTCGAGAAAAAGTCCATAGAATTCAGTTTCCATAGTGGCTTTATGAAGCCGAGTTTGCTTGGTAGCTGAGCAGATGTGCACAGGCACGGGCTTTTCCATTTTGAGTTGCACGAAAACTGTACTATTATTTGCTTTCATGTAGAGTTACAGCCTTGTGCACTGTCACGTCCCACACTAGTAGCTCTTTATTCTATTTTGTTTTTCTTATTCAATGTTCTAGCTCTTTATGAAAGATTTCCAAAGACTGATCTTTCCTGAGTAAGGACAATAAAATCAAGCAGAAGGTTGTTTTGGCAAAACATATTGAAGTGATAAAAGCCTAATTAGTATATTTTGAGTTTAGACTTCAGGACCTCTTCAAATGTTTTCATTTTTATTCATAATTTGAAACGTACTTCTCTTATATTCTGAAATACATGTTTGTTTTGGAGGAAAACTCTGGCACTATGTCAAGAAGTAAGCTATATCTAAGTGATTTAAATAGTGCTTGCCAAGAAGCATTAGTAACTGCTTTTCTTTCTCTTGACTTCTAAGATCTGGGAAACATAATTCATGGAGACATCAAGTTTTAAACAGAGATGTTACAGTTTTGAACTGGATTAAATTTGAAAAGGACCTTTCTGACTGTTACTTGAGATTTTTGGTAATATAAATCAAAACAAAGCACCTATAAAATACTTGTCTGGTTCTTTTATCTCGTAAGGTCTGTGCTTTGTTATGCTGTTCTAGTGTTTTGCACAGGAGCCTACTGGGTACTGTGAAGAGTGGAGAATTTTTGAACTGCACGTAAGCATGTAAAGAGACACTTTAAAGACTTAAGAGCTCAGAAATTTATGAGTGAATACTATACCAAAGAGAAGAAATAAGCTCCACTTTTCTTTTTAAAAATCACTTTGAAAATAAAATAAGTAAAATTGCTTGATATTAACTCAATCTACATGACGTTAGAGAATATGTTACAATGAATGTGGGGACATAACATTCATACCTTATACCTAGAGGGTGTACAGGGAGGCTGCTTCCATCTTGGTCCATGCCATCACCCATTCTCAGCCCATTTCTCACCAGCCATACATTAGAAGTTCTGCTAATGAGAGACATAAAGAGATTTATACCTTTGTATAAAACTGGACCTCCAACCATCACTAAGATTGATGTAACGTT
Organism: Myocastor coypus; assembly: GCA_004027025.1. Classification (NCBI taxonomy): domain Eukaryota; kingdom Metazoa; phylum Chordata; class Mammalia; order Rodentia; family Myocastoridae; genus Myocastor; species Myocastor coypus. The sequence continues at coordinate 2,184 of PVJA010019596.1, read as the reverse complement.
TCCAGTTATTTTACTATGTTAGATTTTTGTAAGGTGCCTATGAAGTAAAATAGGGCTTATCTATAATCGTTCAATCATAAAATTTTCTTTAGACTTAATTCTACCGAAAAGCTTCTAAAATTCCACTACAGTATAAAGGTTTTCATTATTTCATCAGTGATGTTACCTCATAAACAGTTTTATTGGTCTAGCACTGTCAGATAAATTCAAGAAAATGGTCCGTGTCATGTCTACTAAAACAGTCTCCATTTATCCGAAGTCGCATATATCTTCACTATATTTTAAAAGTTTATCGTCTTCACACCATGTTATATTGCTGTATTCTCCACGATTATGGGGTATTTTGACATATTTGTGTGATAAGGAAAATTTAATCTTTAGTAAACTAAAATAGATTATGTGTAGTAAATATATATATATATATATATATATATATATATATATATATAGTTTTATACAAAAGTATATATCTCTTTGTGTCTCTCATTAGCAGAATTTCTAATGTATGGCTGATGAGAAATGGGCTGAGCATGAGGGATGGCGTGGGCCAAGATGCAAACAACCCCCCTGTGCACTCTCTAGGTATAAAGGAGGCACTTTATGTCCCCACATTAATTGTAACAGATTCTCTAACACCATGTAGATCAAGAATTAATACCAAACAGTTTTACTTATTTTATTTTCAAACTGATTTTTAAAAGAAAAACAGAGCTTACTTCTTCTCTTTTGTATAGTGTTCACATACAAAATAGTGTTACAGAGTTTACAGGGTCTCACTACACAGATAGGACCCCTAGTGATCCTCTCCTGTTTTCAGCCTCCCAAGCACTGGGATTATTTGGCTGGCCCAATGTAAACAACTATTGGAACTTTTTAAAAAGAAAATGTAAGAGTTAAATTGTATGAGGGTTACTAAATGACTGTCTAGCTTCTTATAAAAGAATTTCTTAGCCAGCTAAATAGCTCAGCTGATTGAAGTGCCTGCAAGCAGGCACAGGGACCTGAGGTTTGATCCCAAGCCTGCCATGCCAGCCCTGTCCTCAGGGCATACTGAGAGGGCAACTAATGTGGGGCACGGTAGCATATGCCTGTAATCCCAGCTCTTGGGAGGCTGTAAACAAAGGAAAAGATTTTTTTTAAATGAAGGTAAGCACTAAACTTTTGTTTTCTCTGTGAGATCCAAAATCTAACAAAATGAGATATCCCACCATACATTTTTTTATTACATGTGATATAACCCTAAAGTCTGTGGGCATGTTGTTTCAATAGTTATCACTACTTCCAAGCACTGTGATGCACACTGGGAAGGCTGAGACAGAAGGAATGTTGGGAGTTCAAGACCAGCCTAGACTACAAAGTGAGCTCAAGACGAGCCTGAACTGGGTAGTGAGGTGCTGTCTCATAAAGACAAAAGAAGCACAAAGTTGCCATCATTGTGCATTGTTTTTCAGAATATTTCCTAAACTTTGAGCTATTTAAAAGTCAGTGAGTTTAAAAAGAGTAATTCTGCCATCTTGTGTTCTCTTGAACCAGCCAACACAGACATTACAACTAGATCAGAAATAATTAGCTGTGCTCTTCCTTGACCTTTCTTCAATTTGCGTGAGCCAATTAAGGAATCAAGCAGCTTTATCTGCAACTGTGCCAAAGTGAGGACTCATTCTTCAAAATTTTTATTGAGATTTATAAAGCCAAAAATCAGTTTGAATTGAAACGATGTGCTATTATTTTAGAGATTGTGTTATCTTATTTATTTTGAGAATTAAGTTGTATGCCTGAGCTACTGAATTACTGCTTCTCCTTCTGAACAGCAGAGGTACAATAGCAACAATAAAAGAAAACGAGCTTGCATTGCTTAAAATAAAAATTTTAGGAACTAGGAAATGCTAAGAGCAAAGACTGACACAAAAGTGAATTGATCCAGATAATGTAAGTAATGGTGTTTGCTGAAAATTTTGAATTAAACACATCCATCTCTGTGACTCTCTACAGAAGCAGTGTTTGTTTGTTTGTTTGTTTGCATGTGTGTTTGTTTAAACAGAGAAAACTAAAAGAAATAAAGCTTCAAACATCTGCCAAAGTCCAAATTATGGAATTAAAAGAGAAAGGAAAATATCTACCAATAACAAAGAAATAATAATTAACCTAACTGATCATTAATCTCCATTAACCTAACCTACTCTT